>JAULCE010331173.1:0-10446 GCA_032359355.1 Macoma nasuta | reverse complement strand
CAATAAAATTGAATGAGATATCCAATGTTGAAATTTTGAGTTTGAGCAAAATCTCTACTCGAGTTGCTTAGTGATAGCCAGGCCTGGGGTTAAGCAGAAATAAAAGCCCATTTCAAGGTTTGAGCTCAAACTCTGAAGTATACTTAATATTACAAACTGAAGCATGATTATATTAACAGAAATATGGCGTTCATTTGTAAGATCTTGAACAGGGTACAATATAAGAAATATAAACTATTGTATGCAGGTCAGTGAGTATAATGTTATGAGAATTTCATGGATTTTATTATTCAACATAGTATTATGAATCTCAAAAGGCTTAAAATATTGACTTGGTGTCGCTGGTGAGCTAGGGCAGTCCAATATTGTAGCAGTATACTGCAAACCCCAGACCAGTGGCTAAATTTCTAGTGAAGTATCCAGTGTTTATTTCACCCTTTTTGGAATGGGACCGGGGCCTTTTAGATTGGGAAAAATGTGTCATTTCTTCTAAAATTAGGAATTTCAACTTATAACAGTAATAAATTCTTTCAGAATTTAATTAAAACTAAATATGAACACAACAGTATTTTTTTTTGTGCTGCATTGTTTTGGGTAGATTCTTGTTTTTTTTAACGAAATTTACTGTCAGTAATATAATTCAAACTTTGGGTAAGATAAAGTCTCTTTAACTTGACTTATATCGCCAAGCAAACCCTTTTTTTTCATGATTTAGTTTGAATTAAGCATGAATCTGACTTGACCATCTTGGAGATAACGAGTTTTGACTATGTGCAATGTGGGAGTGCTCTTTTTCCTCGCCAGTGATGCCAGGCATGTTAAATGTGATACTCTAGAGTAAACTCACACCTGCATCGTTGCATTCCATGCCAGGAATAGTTTGCTTTGAACAAAGAAAGCAGCATGACAGCTGTTTTATTCATTTTATTGTTTGAAACACAAAATTCTTACTACATGTGATTTTTACATGTATAACGAATCTTTGGTGATTGCAGGGAAGAAATTTATTATTGAAAGCAAAGGATGATATTAATGCCATAATTTGCAGTCTGTTGTGTAACCATTTTAAAGCAAAGAAGGCTTTGAACCCTTTCAGATCCATCAAAGATGGCAAATGTCATCAGAGATTGCAATTAGAGTACTAAAGTCTAAATGCATGTTCTTTCAATTCTATAAGGACTGTTTGCGGGAAATGTGCAATCAGTAAAGATTCTAAGTATTAAGCACTCGCTGTTAATAGAAGTGAGTTGCTCTTCCCTCCTTGCTTCACCAAGTAAGCCAAAGGAAGTATTGAAAACATTTGTACCACAATTGTGTTTCTATAATAACTTTAAAGTATATTCGATAATGTTAACCATAATTGCATTAATTTGACTTTGCCAAATTGAATTATTGGCTGAAATCCCGCAAAAATGGGCCATTTATTTGAACCTAGTAGACATCAGTTATTGCATCTCATTGCAGTACCTGATCAGGGTCTACACTGATTGGCAGTGCCCAGCTAAAAATATTTTGTGTTATTTACACAACCATTGTAGAGCATGATCAGATGCTGTGAAAAATATGGCAGCTGATCAGGATCTTCCATGTGTGGCCTTTGGGTCTTTTGTTTTGCAAAGCGGGCCATGTTCTCAAAATATATAGTTCGACCTGTATTAAGTGGACACTCAAAATTTCGTCATAAGTGGTCTTTAAGGCAGATGGTTGCCTAATGCAGAAGAAAAATGATGCAGAAAGCTCTCACAAAACCTTTCTGCATTTCTTTCATTCTGCATTAAGAGACTGCATGTCAACTAAAGTTGCTATGATACTTTATATGAGTGCCACTCAAGATAGGTTTGATTATACATGCCAAAATTTCTGACTGCATAAATAAGGGCGTCTATCCCTTTCAATGATGAATCTAGATACTTGTATTTGGTATCAAATAGTGGTCTGCATATGATTATATAGATATTGTACCTGTTCATTTCTTGGGAATCAGAAGGGTGGAAATGGGGGAACTCGTTAAATATATATTTTTGACGATTTTGAATCGATGATAAATGTGGGCCTATCATTTTACTGAAAAGTATAAACTGCAGATACTTAAAAGTCTGTGAATTTTATTTTTTATCAAATATTTTTGAATGCAGGATATTTGTTTGATTATTTTGCATGTCCAGTTGAAACTCGGTATGTTGAAGTTGAGGGAACTATTCTTAAAGGTTCAAATTACCCAAAGATAGAATGTAATTCAAACTTCAGGTAATTAGAACATGTAACAATACGATGGCTTGCTGCAAAACTATTGTAACTCCTTCACATTTGTTGTGAAGGAGTTACAATAGCTTTGCACCAAGCTATCGAACAGCTCCCTAAACTTTGAACTTATCCACAAAGCAAAAAAAAGTGCTTTGGGTTCAGATTTTAGTTTCAATTAAAGCATGAATTTCTCTAAACCGAGTTGGAGATAACGCGGTCTGATTGTATCTTATTTGTAACAAGGGTCCACATGTGCTATAAAGTTTCCCCGTATGCTTTTCCCAAGTTGTATATCAATGAACAATGCCATGTCATTTAATGTTGGGTAAATGTTCAGCTCATGAGACTAGTGGTGTCAGTTGATATCGAATTATCCAAAAATGTGTTTTCTATTGAAGTCAAACCTCGATTATTCGAAGTAGCGGGGACTATTTTAACAAGTCCAAATCGCCCGAAATGCGAATAAAATTTGCACTTTGAGTGATTCTGACTTGTGAAAATAGCCGCCACAACCTTGATATGAGTACAGAAAGCAATAAAAACGTAATTTTTGTTCAGCTAATCAATTCGACAAATCAGGAATTCGAGTAATCTGAGTTTGAATAATCAAGGTTTGACTGTATTATTATTTTTCTTACATTTGCATAGTTGGCTGGGGCATGAGAAGAATGAACATTGAGTTGGGCAGTGTGATTGTAGGCAGTTATTTTTCATAATTGTATACCGTCAGGTATTCAGATAAGAGAGGGTACATGAAGCTTTTTCAACATTTTTGGTTTATGTCTCTACCAAATGATGTTATGAGCATTCATTAGAACTGTCTTGAATGCTCACAACATAGGGTTTGGTTAAGAAATAAGGAAATATGAAGGACATCTCTCAAATTTTAGTAGCCATATCTACTCTTAATGTGTGAATGTCTTTTCTAGACCCTAGGCACAACACTGCTGAAACGTTTGGTATCTTGTCAAGGTATACACTGCATGCAAGTCAGTAGGTTACTTTTTCTCATGGCCCTGCTTAACAGATTATACACTCAGGGGGCTGTGATCAAGAAATTTACATTTATGGCATTATTTGGTCATTCAGAAGTTAAAGAAACTGGTTGAGTCATTGGATTGGTAAATTCATGTACCTCAATGATAACATTCTACTGATTTTTGTAATGTAAATTGAAAAGCATGTATTTTCATGTTCATGATTGGTTAAACTTAAGTATGACATTAAGTTTCTGATCGAGCCCCTTGAAATAACTTCATGATAAATTATAAGGTGTTGTCACGTCATCATTGTGCATATGCTCCAAGTTGGGATGTATTTATAGAAAACTGAACATCTAATAAATATTTTTAGTACAAACTCAGGCTTGCTCAGAATCTGAGTGATCTCGTTGGCTGATATGACAATATGTTCAAATCTGACCAATCGGGTGCTTCCGATATACCAAATGATAACACAACATAAATTTTGACTAGTCGGCATTCATAAAAAAACTGGGCCAGGCCTAAATCCTAATATCAAAGACTGATGCTGCAAATATTGTCAGTTTACTTACAAAAAAAATAATCTGAGAAGCACTAATAGCTAGCCAAGGTTTCTAATCTATCAGGAAATGTAACCATTATAATTATAGATATGTGTATGGTTTGTGTGTAGGGAACAGTTGTCACAGATGGAGAAAAAGTCCAGTAATTTCTCAGTCTTCGTCCAGCAGGGAAGGCGTAAATGGTGAAGAACCTGACAAGACTGCTCTATCAGGTGCAGTCTGATTGGGGTCTATACTTTTTGCCTCTCTGACGAAGTAATTGAACACACCATGATATGGTAATCTGAGCCAGAGCTTCAGACAAGTTGCGTACCCACAAATCTAAAAAACTTATTTCTCGACCAAACCTCAGGTTGTTAACACTCATTAGAATCGTCTTTCCAAGACGATTCTAATGAATGGTGACAACATAGGGTTTGGTAGAGGAATAAAAAAGTTGATCGGAAAACATTTTATTTACGCATGCTTATCTTGATCCCTGCTGAGCTGGTCTGGTTTTTAGGATAATTACAGTTATCTCTGGTGTGTTTGAAGACTCGAGAGTAGTTATGGTTCTTGTCCATTTTGATATTTGAAAAAAGTTCATTGAAGCAAATGAGTATATCCCACAGCAGTGGTACATGTATTATGATGACTAGTCAGTTTTATTGTAATACAGTTGAAACTCGTTATGTCAAAGTAGGTGGCACTTTTGATGAGTTCGAATTACCGGAAGTTTGAAATTCATTGGAACTTCGGGTAATTAACTTATAAAAGTAACTCCTCAAACTTCAAAACGTATCCTCCATGCAAAAAACCTATGTATTTGGTTCAGATTTTAACACACCATGATATGGTAATCTGAGCCAGAGCTTCAGACAAGTTGCGTACCCACAAATCTTAAGTATTAGACCTAAGCTAGGTGAGATAACGAGTTTTGACTGTAACTGAATTCCTGAGGGTTATGTAACATGTCAAGTGAGAGTTATCTTTCCTGATTAAAGATGAATGGGGAAGATACGCAAGGTCCAGTGTAAAGTCCTTTTATGAGGGGATTTTTATATGTATTTGACAGATACTGGGAGACTGATAGTTTTGTCTCTTTATTCAGTCTCGAAGGTTCTGCACTTTTGTAGTTTTGCTATGTTTTCTTATGTCATTGAATTTGAGATTATGAATGCAAGTGTCAGTTTGCCAAAATGACACTTGTGTGTTATTCGAACAAGACAATAATTATGTTGTTTCAAAGATTGATCAGCTTTTACTAAGGAAAACGTGCTTCCGAGTTTTGGCACACAGTGAAGTCTGTAGATGGGCTATATAGAGGAAACGTTTTTTACAAGATTAACAATAAAGCAGTGACCTATACCAGACACACCTTAGTTTGACACTGTTTCTAGTCAAGGCCGTGATTTGTAACTTGTGAGGCACGTTTTCTCTTCATAGGTCTAGAAAATAGCCACATTATTTGAATTAACCCTTACTCCATATGCTAATTTTAGACTTGTTCACAATGAAAGTGTATGATGAATAGGAAGATTATATAGGAGAACAGAACACCATTTTTTAAAGACTTTGAAAACATCAAGGAAAGTGGATAATTTACTCATTCGGAGCAATTGCTCCATTTCCCACATGTTTTCAATAGTTATCTACTACAGAGGTGTCAAAAGGCATATCTATGGAGTAAAGGTTTAACATTGATATAACTCGCTTGTCTCGGGTCTCAGAGAGATTTTTTACCATAAGAAAGTTCCAGTTTGTCAGACAAATGATAAATTATGTATTCCAAGTAAATTTGAATTTCAAACATTGCCGTCCTTGGTGTTTGTTGCTTATTTCTGTTTCGGATTTGGCTGACTAGTGTTTATAAAACTTTGTACTCGAGTCCCAGGTCATTCTTAAGGGTCTGATTAGTCAAATCTGAGCACAGGCCCAGATTTGACCAATTGGACCAATTAGAACAAGATCGGACTCCCAAGTTATGAAGTATTATAAGCACCAGACACCAAAGAACAATTGTAAAACCATTTAATAGTAATACATGTTGCATTTTGTCAATGTTGGTCAAAAAATATGTATGTGCTATTTTGGCAAAATGGCACATGCATCTTTTTTGAATGACACAGACATTCTATTGTTAGAAATTAAAATCATGCAGTTACATGTATGGAGGAAAAGATGTCTTGTTATTTTCAATGTTCCCTTTTAATGTAAGGTTGAAATATTGAAAGTATATAATGCAGATTGAAATATGTTTTTGTCTAAAAGGCACTTGCATACAGTTTAACTTTCCAGATAGACTCGTATTTCTTTAACCTTGATATTTTAACAAACTCTTGAATTTTCAATTGTTTTATTTGTATGTACGAGTGTTATTCTTGTACCATCTAGTTAACATAAACACTTGCTATGTGCTTATATAATTGATCCATGTTGGAAGTCTTGGCTGTAAGATGGCAGTAATGACTGCCTATTTTTCAAAACATAACAAAGGTAGCCCTTTATAAGAGGCATTTATTAGAAATTGGTTGCTGTTGTTTCCCCATCAGTCCCTGTAATTCTTTTAAGATTGCTCTATAACATGCAGCATCAACAATATGATGCAATATTGAACCTTTGCTTCATATGGTATATACTCATATTTACACATTTGGCAAACAGTATAGTCCCTGATCCCACAGTGCCTACAGGAGCACTTGTCTATACTGTTTGTTCGTCTTGAGTGATTCCTGTCTGCAGGGTAAAAAAGGTATCTATATACATTCGAACTTCGATAGGTTGAGCTCGGTTGGCTCGAGTTTATGCTTGTACAACAAATTATTTATGGACCAAAACATAAAGATTTGTGTTGTGTAAGCACATATTTTAGTTGCAGGGACTATTTTAATAAGTCTCAGTAACCGGAAGTTCGAATTTCATTCGAACTTCCGGTAATTAAGGCTTATAAAATAGTCCCTGCCAATTGAGAGCCAACGAAGTTTGACTGTACTTACTTTTCATCACATGCTTTCATTGTGGACAAGGCGAGCGAAAGCTTATACATGCTAGGGCATAAACAAAAGTAGCTGCCAACCTCTTCATCAGACCACAACAATTATTAGCAATCAGCAATTTAATCTATGTAATATACCAAGACTCTCGTCACATTACAATTGCTCATACAAATCTTGCTGAAGAGATTCCTGCGATACCGAACCTGCCATCCTCGGCATTGCGGCATGCTGGTTCACCTCTGAACATTCAATTACTATCATAATTATGCTACATAAAACATTCTGTTCCGCCTATTTCAAATTTATGTATAACATCAATATGTGAGCCATCTGTTTATAGAAGGAGGGGTGCTGAAGTCTGTTTCATACATTCGACACTTACCTTGTGCTCGGTCTATAAGGTTACGGCCTGCCTCAACCATCAAAGTAAGATTTTCATCAATAAGATAACAGGAAAGGTAAACTAGAGTGTCAAACATTTTTCAAACCGATCACACAGAAAGCTTCACTATATAAATTTTGATCAAAACTGTCCGAAAAATAGCTTTATCATTAATTTTGCTGGAACAATTTAGGTTTAAACTATTTACTCTATATAAGCACATTTTGGCATCTCTGTAGCAAATGGCATTTGAAAACGTGAGAAATGAAGCGTTAGCTCATGATAAGCAAATGCTTCATTTCTCACAATATTTTGATAAATGATTCAAAATTGAAAGCGTCCCTTCTCTTAGATATTAATCCTCAGATGATTTCCTGGTGTATAGGTTTAAATATAGCCTATGGAGTAAAGGTTAATGCAGCAAGAGGAAGAACATAGCTAATGAGAAAAGAGTGCTCCCAAGTTATGAACTGACAGCCCCTTCACTGGGGGGTCCAAATAGCATGAAGGAAGGAAGCATCCCACAGTCGTAACTCTGGAACTCTGGGAACAGAGACCTGGTCTCCTGTAAGGTTCTGCACTCAGTCTCATGGTCTCCATGTTTGATGTTGAACAAACATTTGTACATGTCATTAGTCCAGGCAGATTCTGCAACAATTACAGACCTGCTCTGAGGATAGCCCCCAATATTCTGCAACAATAAAAGATGGTCCCCCAATTAAAGATGGCCCCCGCAGATTGCAGGTTTAGGAACAGTTAACAGACCCACTAGTTTAAGACCCACACACCGGATGGGCACCAAGTGAATTCAAAAGGTCATGTGGGTGGAATACCTTAAATTGCACATGAGACCTACTGGGACTGTGGTCTGCTAAAATTGTTATTGTCTGCTTTATTTTTAAATTCCGTCCGATTTATTGAGCTTTTGGCTTCACTATTAAGATCCAATTTGTTTGCAGTTATCATAACAGTCATAGATTATAGGCTAAGGATTAAATAATGAGCTGATTTTAAAATCCATTTAACTATTTTAATAATTGTTAAAACACTAGACTGTTGAATGTTAAAACAGATCTTGATGTCAATGGTGGCTTTTCTTTTGCCTAGATTTTCATATTTTTCATCAAATTCTGGCTTCTATAATGCAGAACTCTAACTATCAATAAAACAAAAAATGTGGAGCTCTGAGGAGTTTTGAGAGGGGACAAGGAACAAGTTGGCGGTTAACCTTAATCCCCACTATTCTGAACCATACTGAATTATGCAATCGGCTTGGATCCAGATCAGATTCCAAGTAGCTTGTAGTCTTGATTCACATTGGTTGACAGTCAAACAATAATTTCTCATAGACTGTAATGAATTAACGTAATTTAAATAAGGAAATTAGGCAAATTTCTCAACAGACGACAAGTTTGTGGTATCAATCAGGGTTAAAAAGTTTCAAGAGGCCATAATGCATGAATCATGTTGCAAGTGCAGGGGCTCTTAATGCCTTTTCTACTTACATAAACAATTCTGTGGCGGCTTTTTTCGAGGGGCGCGTTAAGATGAGTGACAAAGTTGAAACCAAGATGTGGAACAATAAGAACATATTCCTATCTCAAGCCCCCCCTTGTTATACAAGCAAATGCTCCATTTCCTACCACAGTTCAAACATGACCTCATTTGCCTAGATGACTTTCATTTTCATCAGATTCTTTTCTTGTAGATAGGTCTAAAAATAGTGCATGAAGTTAAGGGTTAACCCTTAGTTAATAATATCGATGGCCTGGTGCAAAACTATTGTAACTCCTTCACAAATGTGAAGGAGTTACAATAGTTTTGCTCCAAGCCATCGAATTATACCTCAAGACAATGAATATTGTCATCTGCTTTTAACTCCATCTGCTAAAATTGACAACATCAACTGATTCGCTTCAAATTTGATGAAATCATTGCATAAGTAACAAACAGCTTGGATCCATCTAAGACGTCGGGTTACTCAGCCTCTGATCAGAGTGGATCCAAGCTGTTTACAAATTATAATCATCGCAGTCCTGAATAGCAGGATAAGGGTTTACGAACTGTTACAACATCAATTAGAATCATGAATTTAACACTTGATGTATAATTTGATTCGAGTATTACATAATCCCGAGAGGATATTAGAAAAAGGCAAACCTGCATTCGTGAAGTTTCTCAGATTTTGCTCAACTGAGAATTAAGCTTCTTCACATTTTGCAGTACTTCTGACTGCAACATAAGCTTCCAATGTAAACATGGTATAAAAATCATAAGCCCTTTTCTTTTTATCATGGATTGTGATACCTTTTCTCTCATTACTTGGAAATTCTTGATAAACATTTCAATATAGAGAGTTGGCTTTTTGAAGACCTAATTGCTATGCTCAGGGCAACAGATATACCTAGCTTGTATCCAAATTTCTTAAATTCCTATTCCTTGACCAAACCCTATGTTGTGACAATTCATTAGAATAATCTTGAAGAGATGATTCTAACGAATGGTCACAACATAGAATTTGGTAGAGAAATTTGAAAGTTGGTAGAAAAAAGTAAAAAAGGATATACACTCCCCAGGAACCCTGAATGATTTAACATTAGAGCAGAATACAATAGTGGATTGACATTCCAAGGGGACAAACCCTTTGAAATAAATGCTATTTAACCAAGTAATATTGTTAAATGCTAAAATTTCCTTGTATTCATAAGTACATTGAATTTCGGTAAACTTCATTCAGAAAGGTTGAATTGTTTTTAATGGGATAGCAAACAGAATAGACCCAGATCTGAATTTTGCAGAAACCACATCTAAGTATCACAAATTAATAGTGCGCCTAAGATAAGGTTCCAAGTTTTTGGTTGACTTCATTTGGATGCAAACAGCATGAGCAGTACAAAATTTGCCACACATTGTATAATAGCCTTCGAAGAAATTAACAGAAAATGAAACATTTCTTGGCATTTTCATAGGAGATAACCGATTCACCAGCAGGCCTCAACGTACATAAAGCATTATGCAAGAGCTTGGCAGATCACTGCCAATAAAACAATTACAGTTACAGGTTTATATGCTTGGATGGCAGCCTCTGCCAGAGTTTTGACATTGTAAGCGATTTCACAGACACCCCTCCAACGGCAACCTAGATTTCACGGGATGGGCCCATGGGTTGGGCTCATGGGATGGGGTCATGGGTTCATGAGCCCATGTTTTCTCAAGCTCATAAACCCATTAAATTAAGAATTGACCTCTCTTGACAAGGAACACATGTTCACCTGTTAAGGTCACTATAGAACATTAAG
>JAULCE010331062.1:0-10446 GCA_032359355.1 Macoma nasuta | reverse complement strand
ATAAATATGATTAAGTTTAATACAGTCAATAGCGTATTCGTATTCGCGATATTTATTCGTATTCGGGACCCTGTATCATGATGTGTATTCGTATTCACTTCATAGCGTATCGTCGCAGCCCTAGTATTGGGGGCGAGAAATCAACATCGATAATCACTATCAAAACAATAACTAGTCGTCAATGATCAATCGATATTTCCAGATAATCGGTGCATCACTAACTTGAGTAACTTCTTATCAGAGACAATAATCATATTTAGTTCCTGTAATTGAAATGTCGGACACAAACCTATTCGCACCCTTAATAGTTTCACACGCAGTATGTTTCGCCTCTGGACATTTCCCCCCTAGATTGTTCTCCCACTTTTGAGAGTCTGGGCGTTTAGCCACATAGTTGTTTACCTAGCTATTATACAGCAGACAATAATTTCTTTCAATTTTAAGTTTTTTTCATAAATTTTGACACAATAAATAGAATCGCCAACAAAACAATGGTGTGAACATATATTTTAAGGAAAAAGATAGAAAAGAACACGCGATTTCTAGTGGGCACGTCTACGGTCTGGTAAGCGAAACGTGCATGCTAAAGAAAGTGGGCGAAATGTCCAGTGTCGAACTTTCCAGTTTGCGAAATGTCCGTAGAACAAAACGCGATTCTGTGGAGGAACGGGTTAACACAGAAGTATTTTTAAGTTTGAAAGTAAGAGAATGTTCGAGGGAGGGTTAGGTAGATAACCATACCGTCTTGTAGATACCAGCAATCTAATTTCTAAATAGAATGATCTAAGAACACACCAGATCTAAGGAGAATTCGCTACTCACACATCACGCAAGATCACAAGATAATTCTCGGACCGGAAACAGAATAGCAATTTGGTCCTTGCAATTTGCGGCGCTGTCGAAAATGTGCAGACCGAATTCAACTTACCAATATTTTGTTTAAGACGTCTGTTGTTGAATCAATTCTTGAATCGAGCTTTTTTTTTAAAATGGCCGCTGTTAACTTTCTCATCGAACAGGCAAACTGTAGGAGATAGGCGAGGAGTTCCGATTGATCGAAGACTTGAAGAAGGGAAATCATTTTCATAAGAAGGGAACGCGTGGTAAATCTATAGAGGCTCCTCCCACTTATTGTAGAATCATGAGTTACATGCGAACAAATGGGACTTGTATTTATTTATATTCGTCAAACACGATCTATTTACCGATAAAAAGTGTGCATATCGTCGGCCTTTGACCGGTGAAACGCATTTTTATGCCCCCTCTCTTAAAAAGGGGGGGGCATATAGCTTTGCCTTTGTCCGTCAGTCCGTCCGTCATTCCGTCGGTCATTCCGTCGGTCATTCCGTCTGTACGTCCTGAAAAAGTTTGTGTCGCGTGTATCTCTAAAAGCGTTTGATATACAGACTTGAAACTTCATGGATGTATTACTCGGGGTGTGAACTTGCGCACCTGGGTATTTTCATCTCACCAAAATTTATATTTACGGAGTTACGGGCCTTGATTTAGTGAAAAAACGACATTTGTCCGTCCCGAAAAGTTTGTGTCGTCCATAACTCTAAAAGCGTTTGATGTACAGACTTGAAACGTCATGGATGTATTACTCGGGGTGTGAACTTGTGCACCTGGGTATTTTCATCCTGCCAAAATTTATATTTACGGAGTTATAGACCTTGATTTAGTGAAAAAACAACATGTTTAGGTTGTGTCGTCTGTAACTCTAACAGCATTCGTAGTACAGACTTGAAACTTCATGGATGTTTTTCTCAGGGTGTGAACATGTGCACCTGGGTATTTTCATCCTGCCAAAATTAATATTTACGGAGTTATGGGCCTTGATTTAATGAAAAAACGGCATTTTTGACAAAGCACCAGAGGGGGCATCTGTGTCCTATGGACACATTTTCTAGTTTGTTTGAGACTTGTATTATGCATGGCCTTTTTGGGTAATTATGCATTTTGTATGATAACCCAAATCTGCCAATCATAATCATGTTTTATTAAAAGTCATTAGAATTATATGGCGTTTAATATCAAAATATTCAGAATCTTATATAGTTTTCATTAATACTAACTATTATGCAGCACCCATTTGTGAAAGTTGCTCATAATATGATAATTACATTTTGTATTTAAATTCTTGCATTTTAAATTATGACTTGTTATATTAATTATCCCCCGCCTATGAAATAGGGAGGGGGATATTGAAATGGCGTTGTCTGTCCTTCCGTCCGTCCGTCCTTCCGTCCGTCCGTCACCTGCGTTTTCTCAGTAACTATCTGGTAGCATTTCATGAAACTTAAAATAAATATAAACACTATACTGGGATGATGCCCGTCCAATTTTTTTTGGATTTGGTCAATTGTCCTCTGAGTTATTGCCCTTGATTTTTTGAAAAACCAACGTTTACAGCCATTTCTCGGTAACTAGCTGGTAGAATTGAATGAAACTTAAAATAAATATGAAACACTATATTGGGAGGATGCCTGTCTAAAATAAAACTGGATTGGCCAATTTTCCTTATAGTTATAGCCCTTGATTTTTAAAAAAAAAAACATGTTTACAGCCATTTCTCAGTAACTCGTTGGTAGAAATCCATGAAACTTGAAATAAATATGAACCAACGTACTGTGATGATGCCTGTCCAACTCTTTTTTGGATTGGCCAATTTTCCTTAGAGTTATTGCCCTTGATTTTTTTAAAAACCCACGTTTACAACCATATCTCAATAACTAGTTGGTAGAAATTCGTGAAACTTGAAATGTATATGAACCAACATACTGTGATGATGCAAGTTAATTTTTTAATTGGATTGTGTAATTTCCTTTGGAGTAATTTGCCCTTTATTTATGGATAAATCCATGTTTGCAGCCATTTCTATGCAACTAGATAGTAGAATTTCATGACACTTGGAATAAATAAGAACCAACATACTGTGATGATGCCTGTCCATTTTGGATTGGTCAATTTTATTAAAATATCATCAATTATACATGCCACGGTCATTTCTCAGTAATTAGCTGATATAATTTAATGAAACCTTTTATTGGTTTTGGTCTTTTCTTTCTGGGTGTCAAATTCTGTCCATACCCTTTGTTCTTGTGTGAAGAAATTTGCAGGTCAATTGCACATTCAACATTAAAGTCTTAATTCATAAATAAGACATTAATTACAAATAAGCCATGAAATGGCGGGGGATATCGATTCAGTGAATTTGCTTGTTGAGCTTATAATGTTCAGAATGTTCTGTTCTCAGTGAACAAAGCCATATGTGTTTTATCACCTGTTGATTAGTTACAGAATTGACTTTGTCCTGTGTTTCTTGTTTGAAACTTTTAGATTTTGAAATGGAGAACTTGATTTTAAAAAATGACACATACATGGTTTTAGAAGAAAACCGACAATGCCATGTTGTGACCACTCTTTTATTTTTCTAATAGACAATTCTAATGAGTGGTAACAACATGGGGTTTGGTGGAGAAACAACCCTATTGATTTGAAATGTTTTTAACTTGAGAACCCTTTGACCCAGGAACCTCATACTTAGTAGGTTTCTTGGTCATGACCAGCAGACAAACCCTATTGATTTTGAGGTCAGTGGGTCAAAGGTCAAGGTCAGAGCGACCTTTATCTGAAAAACGGTTTCCGATCAATAACTTGAGATCGCTTTGACCCAGGGAACTCATACTTTGTAGCCTTATTGGTCATGACCAGCAGATGAACCCTATTGATTTTGAGGTCAGTGGGTCAAAGATTAAGGTCAATGCGACCTTTTGCTTAAAAATGGTTTCTGATGTGTCCATGCCTATTTTATTAAAGTGTTCAAATACTACTAAAACATTGCTACTAAGGGGGCATAATGTTTTACAAACATCTCTTGTTTCCTTTTGATTCTTAAACAAGCAATTTAGTATGTATTTTCCAGTCTGGTGTTTGAATATGTGGCTTGCTTCTTGATTGTGTTTGATTCAGGTGTGATACCATTTCATTCAAACTGCCCCATGTGGGCCTGTGGTGTGCCAATGTAGCACAATAATTTGGACCACTGCTTTACCCTGGCATGATCGTAAGAGGCAACTAACAGGGTTGAACGTTAATCTGGAGTTTCTGCATCTCTGATTCTCCAGCAGGTATTAAGTTGTTGGATCCAAACCCCATATTTTTATCTCGATGTAAATGAGATGTGGATCCAACAAGTTTTTTCCTGAATGGCGCCATATAACCTATACAGTGTTGCAGTGTCGTAAAACCCAACTCAAACTAAAAAAAACTCATTCAAACTGCAACAAGAAATATGCCAGAGTATTTAGAGTAAGTTAACTCCACTGTTTGACTTATGTCTCATTGTCAAATGTCAGATTGGGAAAAGATATAAACAAGAGAATTTTTGGCGGTTAAAAAAAAAGAACTCTTTAGGCCGTCTAAGTGACAAGATCTATTTGTAATTGTCTTAGTGATATTACTGTGTGGAGACTGTGCGAAATATTATTTTAACTTAAACTGAGTGGAGACTTTATGAACTTAAATAACTTAGAAAGCTATAAATCAAGTCTTTACTCAGCTTTGTGAAGCTGTTACTTTGTGAATGTTGAACTGTTACGTTTTAGGAACTGTTACTTTGTGTTAACTTTGTGAAGCTGTATATGTTAAAGTTTGGTGACAATCTTTGTGATTAAATATCGAAACTTGGCATTGTGTCTGTATTTCCATCTGCACAACCCTACAGTCATGGTTGGATGTTATTTTCCCCGCCCCCACGTTGTGCTGGGTCGTCCCTGCGTGAGACTTGTATTAATGTGAAATAGAGAACTTGAGATTTTCTGTTAAATTTTTTGACAGGTTTGTCACATCTGTAATTTGCCAACAAAATAAACTTACAAAATGCAAATGTTTGTAAGAAAACAAAATAATCAGATCAACTAATAAGATCCATCTTTTCTTTTATTTTAAAATATCCATATCTTTCTTTTTGAAACTACGTACATATTGGCAAATTGCACTAAAGTGATTTTAAAAGAATTCTGAAAATCGTTGGTGTTATTCTAAAACCACGTGTCTAATGAGTGGGCACAACATGGGGTTTGGTGGAGAATTGATTGAAAATGTTTTGATTTTCACCTTGCTTCTCTGAAGGTTAACTCTTTTATCACCTATTCGCAACTGTATTATACAGTAGGAGAAACGTTATTCTTTACCATCTAACGCATACTGGGCACTGTCAACCTGTACACACAGTTGTGACTCGGCGTCTGACCTGGCTCAAAACTATTCGACACTTCTAGTTATGAAAATGGCCGGAAAATAGTCATTTTTAGCTCTACTGGCCAAAGGCCAGAGGAGCTTATGCCATGGCGTGGTGTCCGTCGTCCGTCCGTGCCTCCGTAAACAATTGCGTGTGACCACGATAAAGTCTTCAGTTTTGATTGTATCTTGATCAAACTCACACAGTAGTATGATATACATAAGAGCTGGGTTCCTTTCGAAAATTTACATATTGATGAGAGCTCGGTTCCTTTTGAAAACCAGCCAGATCCATTTATGCATGACTGGATTATTTCCCCTTGAAATTGTCAAAATTGCTATTATACAGCTTGTGAACACAATAGAGACTAAGAGTCTCCATTTCTTTTCCGATCTTCACAAAACTTGGATAGTATTAACATATTGATAAGAGCTTGGTTCCTTTTGAAAACCAGCCAGATCCATTTATGCATGCCTGGATTATGGCCCCTTAAAATTGTCATGTTTTTTGCTATTATACAGCTTGTGAACACAATATAGTCTACCTATCAAATATGAAAATGTGACGACCGTAGGATTTTTTTGTTAGAGGATTACACCCATGGTATATGTGTTGAGCATACATAACTGAAGATTCCTAGGGGGGATGTAAAGTCATCAAGGTTGAAGTAAGGTCACCAGGAGGTCAAAGGTGCAAAACACTATTTGAGGTATCCATTTGAAACTTGGAATACTTGTTCAGTATCAAAAGGGCAACCCATTACAATAAGGCAAGTAACCCCGTCATTTGTCATTCCTGAGTTATTGCCCTTGTTTTGACTAAGAATTTCCAAATGACATTTCTCAACGTCAACATTTCTCAACTATTTGAGGTATCCATTTGAAACTTGGAATACTTGTTCAGCATCATATGGGCAACCGATTACAACAAGGCGAGTAACCCTTTCATTTGTCATTCCTGAGTTATTGCCCTTGTTTTGTCTTAGAATTGACATTTTCTCCAAATGACATTTCTCAACGACATTTCTCAAAACGTATTTCAAATGGGAGAAAGTCGAGCGGCCAGCACCCGTTTTTGGTGCTCTCGTTTACACTCAGTAATACAATTTTCAAAAATACCAGAACCTCGTCATTGAAATCATAATATTTGCTCGTCGTTACATTAGATAGGGGGTCCTTCACTAGCGTCGCGAAATGACTGAATAACTGTCGAAAGCCAACAAATTATGGAATGCCGGTTGTGACATGCCACTTGCCAATTGCCACTTGGATATTGCCAGTTGCTACATGCTATATGCCACTTGCCAATTGCCAGCTGCTACTTGCGATATGCCACTTGCCAGTTGCTAATTGCCCGTTGCTACATGCGATATGCCAGTTGCCACATTTTCGTCATTTTCTGCAATTTCTTATGCCACATTTGTAGCAAAATGCATGACTTGTTTTAATTGGAGCATTGCAACTTTCGCATTTCTCCATTTTATCGGAATTTGGTCAGTGTACATGTGAGGAGAATCGCTCTTACGTGAAATATCCAATTGCCAAGTGGCATGTCACAACTGGCAATCCATAACAAATAAACAAAAAGAAGGTTGCGAAACCGGAAAAAATCCGTAGTTTCAGTCACTAGACCAGACATATTTCTTTTTGTAAAACGAACATATAGACATTTCAAGCAACATTTATATGATCTCTCATTTTTAGCTCTACTGGCCAAAGGCCAGAGGAGCTTATATCGTGGTGTGGTGTCGTCGTCCGTGCGTCCGTCCGTGCGTGCGTCCGTGCGTCCGTAAACAATTGCTTGTGACCACGATAAAGTCTTCAGTTTTGATTGTATCTCAATCAAACTCATACAGTAGCTAGATATCCATGAGAGCTCGGTTCCTTTCGAAAACCAGCATGATCCACCCATGCATGACTGGGTTATTATGAAATTGTCAAAATTGCTATAATACAGCTTGTGAACACAATATAGTCTCCATTTCTTTTCCAATCTTCACCAAACTTATACAGCTGTTAAATATTGATGAGAGCTTAGTTCTTTTGGAAAACAAGCATGATCTGCCCATGCATGACTGGATTATGGCCACTTGAAATTGTCAAAATTGCTATAATACGGCTTGTGAACACAATAGAGTCTCCATTTTGATAAAAATGACACTCCGGTATTACACAGTGACGACTCGGACGAGCCATCGCATTTAGAACAAATTGCAGAGAGCGCAAAGGCTGATCTTGATCCGTACATTGTAGACCTAGATCAGTTATCACATCACAGCTCGGCAACTAGTGATGATAAATGGTCGACATCATGAAAAAAGAGGCACTCGGACATCACGAGCAGTGTAGACCTAGATTAGTTGTCATATAACAACTGTGTATCGTAGGGGTTTATTTGGGACTGTATCAGAGGTGTTCGTTTGGGACTGTGTATATGAGGTGTTCGTTTGGGACTGTGTATCGGAGGTGTTCGTTGGGACTGTATCAGAGGTGTTCTTTTGGGACTGTGTATCGGAGGTGTTCGTTTGGGACTGTGTATCAGAGGTGTTTGTTTGGGACTGTGTATCGGACTGTGTATCAGAGGTGTTCGTTTGGGACTGTGTATCGGAGGTGTTCGTTTGGGACTGTGTATCAGAGGTGTTCGTTTGGGACAGTGTATAGGAGGTGTTCATTTGGGACTGTGTACAGGAGGGATTCATTTGGGATTGTGTATCATAGGTGTTCGTTTGGGACTGTGTATCGGAGGTGTTCGTTTGGGACTGTGTATCGGAGGGGTTCATTTGAGCACTGCATGGTCAACATTAAAAAATGGCATTCCCTACCCCTCAGCACAGATAAAATTCAACAAAGAACTGTTAGAGTCAGATTAATATGTTGCATATACATGTTTATATGTCGAATTTACATATTACACATGGTTTAGTGTAACAATGAGTGAAAAGAAAAGGATCGGGGGCAAACAGTTAATAACTAATGTGCTTAAAGTTTACAGAGAGGAGAAAAAGAGAGCAAAAACATATAAAACAAGCTTTAAAAAATTGAATAAATGATTAAATATAAATAAAAAAGTAACTTTTTCTAGGATTCGAACTTGCGACCCTCTGGTAAAAAATACATATAACCAGCCTTACAATCTATCCACTCGACCACTCAACTATTTATAAAGACCTTCGAGTGTTATAATATATATTACATAGGACCGAATAACCATTGTTTGTTTTCATCTATTGTTTGTATACAAGTTTTGTACACAAGTGACAGACCTAATTAAATGAACTATATAGATAGTGCGCGGTATTTGGAGGAGTCCATAAAATGTAAACAGATAATACAGGATATACCTGTGGTATACCCAAGCTGTAAAACTGACCAATTCATTTTTTCATTTTATTTCAACATATTTAGCACCATGCAAAACAAACTAAGCAAGATATCAACAACAGATCGTCTGTTGAAAACGGCTTCAAGATATAGCGATTTGCATTAAGAATTTATTTACTTTTGAAATTAAAACTATGGTTTCGATCTCCACCTTTAATAACGGTATAATATATATCTGTCAAAATTTGAAATATGTTATAGATTCACTCACAGTAGAATCTAGAACATTCCTCCGATTTCTTTTTTAGAAGACGATATTTTTGCGAGCTATTTAGTTTTACTGGTTTGAAAGAAAAACACCTAGCCGTGAAAACATGTAGATTGGAAAAGCGTGCGCATGATCGACTTCCGCTGACCACCGACCTGTGAATCGCATGCTTGGTCATCGTAGCACGTGTAACCCGGTTGCCTGACCACATATATTTATGTTTTGGTATCGGTTTGTTGTTGTTTACGTTAATCTAAATAGCGCGTTGGACCTATATTTTGCCGGTTTGGTGTTTATATTATGTAATAGTTAGTGTCTAATAAGATACAATTTCATGAATTAAGTTGCCAACCAAGGGCGCTTTGCGCCCGCGGTTTGGCAACTTAATTCATGAAATTGTATCTTATTATACACTAAATATTTTAGTGTTTAACGGAATCCATTGTTCAATCACCGGTCGAGAGTACAGAATAGCTATTGTTGTCATTGATCGCCTATCAACTCCAGCTTAAATATCTATAGGTGCTGGGAAGGTGCGAACACATGTCCCGAGGGATGTGAAAAGCGCAGACAGAATGAAACACTTAATAAATAACAGTATATAAATGCTAACTTCATGAAATAAATCGCCCGAAAATTTGAAAATTCTCGATCACTGATTGGACAATGGATTCGGGTAAACACTAACTTAGTCTAAACTGTTTATGCATTCAATTTAACATATTGTGTATACAACAGTGAATACAGACCACTGTCTGTGCATGTATAATACAATTATTATGTGCATGCTATTCCTTGATCTAAGCCAAGAATAAGTCTGATATAGGGTTGTACTGTCTGTTCATGTAATATACAACTAATATGGACATACCACTTCAGCCTTAGCGAAGAACCTCTCTGATCTTGGTCAGCACTGTATGTGCATTCAATATACATTTTATATCGGCAAATAACACTTCAGGCTAAGGAGAGGGAGATAACCTCTCTGATCTTGGTCTGTACTCTCTGTGTATGTAAATGCAAATAATATGTGCATATAGCACTTCAATCTGAGGAGAAAATCTTTCTGACTTTGGTGGTATGAATTACCCTGTAAGTGTCCTTTGGAATAATCTTCCTATTATTTTAATGTCAACTAAATCAATTTAGGCTATCAAGAACCATTATGACAAAATTAATAATCAGACCCAGTTGTACATTTATATCAGGAGTCTCCCGTTACATACATGCAGCGTTGCTTCAACGGTGTAGCAACGTTCAAACGGTTGCATTGACGTTGTTGCAATGTTGAGGCAACTTTATGGGCTAGCTGGGTTAATATTTTTCTTCATCCTCATCATTTACATCATTATCACCATCCGCTTTGAATATTGAACGTGTTCAATGCGTTTGTTTTCTCTAAGTTACACGTGTTATATTTGATGCAAATAATATACAGTTTGAATGTATGTGTGTATGCATTCATTTGTTCATGTTTTGTTCAGTAATACCTGTCAATAGCGGCCACCCAAAAAGTGACTTATTTTTGAATTTTACGACAGGTGGCTGCTTAATGCAGGATGAAAGTAATGCATAAAGCTCCTACATGAGCTTTATGCATTACTATCATCCTGCTT
>JAULCE010331061.1:0-17656 GCA_032359355.1 Macoma nasuta | reverse complement strand
TAAAAGGCGGCGTCAGATCTTGGACTGCACTATTTTCAATGGCGCATTTAGGCGACTTCGGCGGTGAAAGAGTTAAACTTGAACCAAGAACACCCTTACCCTGAAGCGAAGATCTACCATAGATCAATCGAGCATATTTTGATCGCAATACAGAATTCGGATAAAACTGTTAATATTTATTGGAACATTTTCTAGTTTGGCTATATTTCATTGAACCCTTAATATGCATTATGTCTAGTCAGAATAATAATTTACCATATCAGTCATATGCGTTATGGAATAGATAGGCAACTTTCGAAGTGTATTACTGCGCCACAGATACAACTTGTGCTTCTTTATTACGTTTGACCAACGTTTGTTGAACTCTACATATGTGTTTTTGAAATGTTTAAAAACTATTTTACACTTCATACATGCAGGTTTATGGATGAAACTAACGCGTGTTCACTGTTCATTGTTCACTATTTCCTCTAGAAGTTTATTTTAGTATTGGTCACAAGGAAATTATCAGATGACAAAAGACGAGTATCTAGGCAAAGTAGAATTGACTTTTTTAATTGTAATTTAAATATGGAAGGAAATGGAGCATTTGCTCGTGACGAGCAAATGCTTCAGTTTTTACAATGTTTCGATGTTTATCTGTTACAAAGGCACTAAAAGACTAAATGGTTAACCCTTAGTTTGCTGCGAAAACTAAGTCAGCTAAAAAACGTGTCCCCTTTATTTTCAAATACAGTCAAATTGACTAAACATTAGGTAGACCTATTATCTAGTAGTTCCAAGCACATCTTTCACAAAGCGTCTCGAGTCGAGATCGTGCTCAAACTTAAATTTCGATCTCAAATATTGACCTCAATTGTATTGCTACTGCACTATAAATTTGTCTGCGTATACAATATAGGCATACAAGATTTCAGTGCAGTGGCAATAAAATGAAAGAGATATTCAATGTTGAATTTTGAGTTGGAGCACGACCTCGACTCGAGTTGCTTAGTAAAAGTCGTACCAGACCAGGCCCCGAGTTTTTTTCACAATATTTGCATATCATTTTAAGCCACGTTAGCGCTTAAATGACAATTGTGTATACATATCAAGCAACACAAAACGAACTATGTAGAATATTTTATACGCGTGTGCCGCTTGATACAATTTAAAGGCTTGGATAACACTTTTTGTTTCATTGGAAAAAGTTATGATTAGCAAATTCATTTAAACCTGCATTTGATTGCTGAGTTATTTAGGTAGGTAATTACTTAATACAACATGAACGTAATGCAGAAGACCATCGAAAACCTTTTCTGCATTACTTTCGTCATTAAGATTCCACATGATACCTTATTTGGTGGCTGTTCTGGGCAGGTTTGATTCGAGCCCTTTGAATATTAGTCAGTTTTCTATTATATCAAGCATATATATAAGATAATTAAGTTTCATTGCAGGGTCCAATTGAATCAATAGTCAATAATTGTATACCCTGATCAGACAGCTAGATGTATACAGTTTGCGAAAACGGAGATATGAGTTCCTATAAAGTAAAGGGTTAACCCGTTCACTGCCCTACCACGAGTGTAGCATATGCAAACAGCTTTGTTCCGATTGAGACGACAGGTAACTCGGCGTCTCATTAGGACCCAAGCTGTTTGACACTCGGACAGTGGTATTACCAAAGGTCGAGGGAGTGTGTTAAGTCTAAAACCGAAGTCGAACAACTATTGTGCATGTGCACAACCTGCCTGGCTGTGAAAGGGTTAAGGGCATTGAACATTATAGTTAAATGCATTTGTAGGCTTACAGTCCACTTTGCCAGTGCTCAAGCTGCGACCTCAGAGAATATCTCTATAGATATTTACCAAGCATTAGTCTGGCATTCCAACATTTATTCTTATTTACAACGAATTGAAACGTGTTGATTCTTACAAATTCAGCATGTAATATATGGCTTTGATAATGCCGATAACAACAGGATTTTAGAATCATTATCAGAATAAATGAAACCACCAGCTTTTGAACTTACCGTGTACTTAATCATACAGTACTCGAACTTAATAAATTGATAGTTTCCTAGTTTCGCTCGGATCGTTATCGACTAGGTTGAGGTTTTATACAAATTTAACTTGGGTCGATTGTGAGACAGGCTACTTGAACTGATATTTATCACGTTGGGTCCCTCATTCCTTAAAATCAATCTCTGCGTACACTGTACTTATCAGGTGCACTAGGGACTGTACCTGGTCGGTCACTTTTACTTGATACCGGTCAACCAGAGCGTTATGATTACACCAACCACTGAACGCAAAGGAGGAAAGCCATTTCTACTAAAATTTCATATTTTGGTTGAACGCAGTCCAGGATCGAATCCGGACCTCCCGCTCCCCAAACGGACACCCTATCACTTGCTATAGGGTATTTTAGGTATAAATTGAATACAAAACGGAAATTAAGTATAGTTAAACCGGGATATATGTCGTACTTTGCACGATGCGCTATATAGAACAGTTAACTGAATAAGTTTCAATACTGTATGGCGTATAAACCAGTTCAAAACTCTAGGAAACTGCATGATGCGTTTAATAAAGCGCATTATGCGGTTTCTGCGAGTTTTGTAAGACAAAGCATGAATACGGTCATATCGATCCAATTCGACTTCGGTTCTGTTCGGATCCAAATTCAGATTATTTCCCGTACTGTTACATCAACTAATCCACTTCTGAATGTTGATAAAAAGCGTCATATGAAGGGCAATATTTACAACAATGCAGAGACACAGATCAAAGGGATTACTCTAAATAATGACATAAATGTTTCCCCCGAATACAATGGGTTAATCAATACAACAGTTTGTCATTGACAAAAGCTGTGAAAGAATGTGAAAAAGAAAACCCGTCATATGTAGGACCTGACTTAACACTATCCTCCACAGAAGCGCCTTTTACCGCCTATGTAACTGATGACTATTGAAAACACTATAGGAACTTGGGCATTTGCAATTTACAAATGACTGTTTTCTTTTGCATAGTTTGTTTGAGTCTAAAAACGCTTATGAAGGAAAGGGTTTTAACACGGTTTTTGGCGTTGCATAGGGCGCATCTTATTTGAGACCACACTATTTGATTACTCAAACACTTGATTAGGATCTGCACTGTCTACAGAGAAAGAGAACAAGTATTATTGATTCTGATCTTTATCGTCTGTATCACATAATACACTTTGTCGTAGAACGTATCATTCATGGGACAGAAGCCTTATTGGGATTCAACGGTGCAGATATAACACTGTCTGATTTATATTGACTTGACATTTCGAAAAACTAAAACATAAATGATATTCCAAGTCTCCTCTTACTTCCCATCATTACGGATAGCTTGCAAGAGTTTTTATTTGTCTTCAGGTAGTTCTCGTGAGATTTATTGCGATCTCAACTAATTTGAAAATATTAAATATTAATTAAACATATTATTATTAAAATATTTCTTTATCCATAAAATGTCGTTATAAAATGGAATTAGCAAAAGGTTTTGACCCAAGATCAAGCCCCATGGTTCGTTAGGTTTGATCTGGATCCATCCGTATGCAATAGTCAACGACGGTCTACTTCAGAAGCCACTTATGAACACCAAATACTGCATACTATATTAACCCTTTTCATGGTTATTGCGACCTATTGTCGTTATGGCTAATGTTTTAGTAATTCGGCGTCTGATCAAGTTCCAAGATGTTTGACACCCGGGCAGCATTGTAAGAGTTTACGTAGTTTGTGATAAAAATAGCAGCAGTGCAATATTGACGTGTTTGAAATAATGTCTCCATTTCACAAAACAAATATCTAGAACTAAATCTGACTGATTGATATGTTTATCTTAAATATTCAGAAATAGAAAGTTGGTGTGTATACCTAGAACAAACTGATCTGTCATCAGTATACATGTATTTAGCGATTTATTAATACAATATCATATTAACGTATTACATGACATTAACATGGTCGCTTTTTGGCGATGAAAAGGGTTTATTCGTTTTGGACAGTTCATCGCGATGAACATTCGAATAGATTAATACATATCCACTTCTACAATCTCAGCGCGGTTATAACCTATTTTGTCACAACATGGACATGTAAGACTACTCTATTTACCTTAAGTATGTGTACATGCTCTCTTCATTCCCCAACTGTCCAAAATGATTAAACCCTAATCATCGCCCAAAGTGACCATTGTTATCTCGTAAACCAGCTTGAAACCGGTTCAGACGCCGAGTAACTCGGCGTTTGACCCGGGTCCAAGCTGTTTGACACATACTTTCAAACGAATCGAATAAGGTTATCCCTTTTATTCACAAGTTAATTATACTCTCAGATACCTTTTCACCAAAATTGTTACATAATTATGAGGAAAATGTTATTGCTGGTTTTCTTTTATACTTAAGGTATTGTTGTCGTATTTAAGTCATGGTGCCGTATCCAGCTTATTACAGGCTTTCATTGGCCTTAGACACCAGCTTGTAGTTTATTTCTATCACAGACGATATAACCACAGAGCTATCGCAAAAGTCCGATAAAACAATGAGCCAGAGCATTGCAAATAGTAATCCACAGACGACACCATAGGAAAAGCACTGGCATATCTATATCTAGAGTTAACCCTTTACTGCCTATCCTTAACTATAGTAGCATATACATACAGCTTTGATCCAGATGACACGCCGAGTAACATTCGGATCCATGCTGTTCGACACTAGGCTAATTCCTTTTGCAGACAAAATTTAGTGAATTTTGTGAAGCTTAAGAATTAAGCAGACGAAAAATTGCACATGTGGCAGTGAAGGGGTGAAAGATTTACTTAATACCGTTTCTCGTGACGGGTATGTGTTCAGCTATTTAGTAAACCGCCACGAGATATGGTAATTAGCCCATATCCCGCAGGTCGCGACTAAAGCGATATCGTACATCAGCTTGGAACCAGATCAGAGATAATCGGTGTCTGAACCGGATTCAAGCTGTTAGAAAATCAGGCAACACTTTAACAAATTTCAAGAAAATCAAACACGATTTTTTAGTTCTCTGTTAAAAAGAACGAAAGTGTCCAAAATGTAATAATTCTGAAGAAAATCAGTGAATGTAAAACAAAACGAAAACTTGAATGTGAATGCAAACATTTAGCCATTATCCTGCCATTCTCGACCATATCGCAACATAATAAATCCGTATTACCATGACGACACATTTCTAGATAGTGGGCGTTCGATCAAAAATCAAGCTTTAATAACATCAACACGCAATACTCATGACACTATTTATTACCGTAGGGTAAGGGTAAACATAATATCACTAGCGTCATTTTAACGTGGCTGAACATGGGTTTTTAAGATCGTTAGCAAATGCCGTTCCCTCGAGTGAACTATTTTTTTTCTTGTATCCATAATTCTGAATTATTCCGTCATTTCAATATGATAAACATAACATTTCAGTCTAAATTATTCATATTCCCGTTGCACTTACCATGAGGTTCAGACTCTTCTAATCAAATTGGCGTGTGCTTAATATTTGGGCCACGTCACGCGAATAGGGGCACTCGGGCATAGGAAACAGTATAGCCACACACCAGCTGCCACGTCACTGACGTGGCGGCTGGTCAGGGTCGGCACTGTTTGCAGTCTTGAAGGACATCCAATTCTACCTTTACGTGACTACAAATAGTAAATTTCGTGACTAGATGCTCAAATAACAGCGCTAAACACCTGAGTCAGCGATTTTTTTATATGTATGAGGGGCCCTTTTCCTATGACTTCGGCCATTTAAACTTAAACTGATTCGCCTATTATTTGCTGCCACTATTGTTCAAATGTTAATCAACTCAAATCTAGACCGGGCATCGAGTTTGCCTGATCTGGATCCAAATTGCAATGAGCTTTACAGTCAAGAATTACAGAATAAATGTTAAAATATTTTCAAAAACCGTGTTCGATAGTTTACTTCCTTCTTCCATCTTATAGCGATAGAATCAATGTTTTACATCCAAAAACTAAAAAAAGATTTGCCCAGACGAAAATTATAAAACTTGTTAAATGCTTATGAGATTTTAAGAAATATGTGGCAGTACTTTCGGAGTAGAAGTTTAAGTGTAACTTAACGCATAAGGCTGCAAACTAGGCTCTTGGAACTTCCAAAGTAGACCTTCTCTGCTGTTGTTCAGATAATGCGGAAATGTGGAGGTGTTTACAATTTATACCTAGATTTATACCAGCTTCATGTTTGAAAAGAGCTACAATGTATTTAGAGATAGCGAATACTGTTATTTTTTATTCTGAGGAATGGTAAAACCCCTTTCTATCGGAACTGATTTATCGGAATGTGTCACAAAAGTGGTTTTTTTTCATGATGTTCGCAGACGTTCATATAATATACCATGATAAAACTCAGATCAGAGTCCATGCTTTATATGACCTGATCTGAATTAAACTTGATTGCATACACCACTGCTAATACTGTGTGTCCTTAGATGGTGTAAACCGATACATTGTATATTCCTTTAAAAAATCAATGAATTCAGAAAAGGCCCCACAAAACATGTGTCCAGCGTAGAGATCCGAACAATAGGAATCTCATACACGATTTCTTCAGTAAGCACCTGAAGAGAACAGTTGTTTGCAGACCAAAAATTCTCCAGAATCCCCTATATCCAAAATCACTTACCCTGTTGGGAGCAATTATTTAAGTTTTAGTATGCTGGTTTTGTAACGTAATCGATCGTGTTTGCGAGACACCTAATTATCTATGAGTCTGTTTTTTCCGTCTTCGCTCCAATACTTGCACATTGGTTTCCTGATTTGTTTCTTTAAAACCCTGCTCAATGATAATACATCAAAGTCATGCATATACCAAATATTGTTCCCGGCACTATGTTTACCGAATTCCTGCTGATATTTGGAACATTTGTTTTACTGTTTAATGTACTTTTACAAGTCAATAAAAAATCCCGGAGTTTCTTGTATTTAAAGCTCTGACGGGCACCTTGGTAGAACCACCTTCACATCGCAAGCCAGCTTCCGTATTTGACAGAGAAACGATTTTACGTACACCAAGTGTTGTCTTATATACAAATGGTTATAAGTGCAATTATTGTTTGAAGTGAACATTCTTATTGACAGTTTTCAATTATTCACATCTATGTGCGAATATATTTGAACATAATTCTCGTACGAGATCATCGAAGGTATTGTTAGATGATTTTTTTGTAAATTCTCTCCATTTTTTTCTCATATTTTGTTATCTCTGTTTGGCTCAAGTATGTCTAATTTAAATAGTCGTATTGGCAAGTGTAGCAAAACCCTAAAGTATATTTTTAAACCAACAAGACTCAAATAACATGGAACTCGGGTCTTTTCGGCAGCCGCAATTGGACAGAATATTTAATGATTCACATTTTCTAGAGCCTATATACAAATATAAGTACGTTGACCCCTTATTTTCTTGTTTGTTTTGTGTTTATGAGGGTTTAATTACTACTGCCAAAATGTCAAGATTTTCCTATTGGAATTCAATTTAAGCGTATGTCTCTTTAAAGTGAATTAAATATGTACATGTATTAACATTTAGCTTCCTAGTATGAATATCAAGGTTCGCTAGATCTGATCCTGATCGAAACACTTCGCAACTTAAGGCACCACTAGCGAGTAAAACATCAAAAACTGCATAACCTTTTAGCGCAATAAAATAGCAGCAAGTATTTTGCTGGTTTTTCGACGTGTATGGAAGAATGTCTCGATATCACAAAGCGCATATCTAGAACTAAATCTGTTTGATTGATAGTATTGTAATTATTCTATATATGAAGACACAGAAGTTTAGACAAAAACTCTAGACCTAGATAAAACTGGTCTTAAAGCAACAATTTGATCTATTTAAAATCTCGCTATTTTCTATTTTTATATTATATTGATTATAATTGTAGCGTGATGCCTTTGGACAGTAAGGGAATGCGGAGGATGTGTAAGAATACTTAGCCATTCGCCTGCTGCGAAAATTGTCGTCTGCTGAAAATGTCGTCTGCTTCATTTTTAGATATCGTCCGATTTTCTTGAAATTTGGTGAACCTATTGTCTGAGTGTCAAACAGCTTGGAGCCAGATCAGACGCCGAGTTACACGGCATCTGATCTCGATCCAAGCTGTTTGAATAATCACCTTATTCGCGAACAGCAGGCGAAGGGTTAGAGGAAATACAGTGGTCTGACATTTTTACATCGTGACCAAATAAATTATAACATTGGTGAATATTGCAGAAGATGTTTCCACCCTACTGGTATGTGATCCGACGCGAGGAATAGGTTTTAATAAATCATTACCTCCAAGTTGATATGTCTGTCGTAGGTTTTCTTCTTAATTCATGTATCTGCCGCTTTGGTAAAATGGCTTTAACCCTTTTCCTCTAGAAGCGCCCTTCAGCGTCCTGTAACTGATGACTATTGAATACATTGTAGGAAATGGAACATTTGCTCGTAAAGGGTATTCAGATTGTAGTTTTATTTTCAAATTATAATTGAGATTGTGCTGTCATGCTAGTTTTTATGAACTTGTATTATTAGATTGCTGTGGTGTATAGCCACTTTTAATTATTGATTGAACTAAATATATAGTAGGTAATCGTACAGTGAAATATCTCTATAAAGACCAGTTAAACCAATTATCTATTCTTTCCTATTGATATGTGGTTGCCAAAAACGAAAGTAATACAGAAAGATTAATAATCTGCCTTTTTCTCAGTGAATATGCGTAAAAAACAAGGACTTCATGAAATTCCTAAAAATGATGGACTTCACGAAATGGAATCCATATATATTTCTTAATCTTTTTAGAATGGTGTATGAGAAACGTAATGTTTGAATCAATCTTATATTTTAGTCAAGTTTTAAATTTTCCCTTTTTTCTCAAAAACATACATGGTCATTTTTAAAACCAAAACAATCATTTTAAACATGGTTAGTAAACTTTTGAGTAAACTTGCCCAGGTTTTTCCCCAGTGATTTCATGAAATACCTTAAAAATTAGGGCTTTCATGAAATCCCTAAACGTGCAAGCAATATCGTGTAACCCCTAATTGTCACAGTGATTTCATGAAATCCCTGATTACACATATATAACATATATAAGCCTAAAAACGCAAATGGAAGAAAGTGTTTTGTGGTTGTAGAAGAACACATCTCGTTTTTCTTAAAGCAGGTATGTGCTTGTTTTTCGTTAATGACATATCCGTGGTATTAGCCTTTTCCACATCAGAAGCGCCTTTTAGCGCCTCTGTAGCAGAGTACTACTGGAATCATTGTGGGGAATTGAGAATTTGCTGAATATGAGCAAATGCTTAATTTTTCACACTGCTTTTAAAAAGTATCTGCTCCAGGCGTCAAAAGGTGTCTAATGGAGTAAATGTTTAAACATTCAAACTCAATGTTAGATAAATCTATCTCATTTTCAAATTATTTGGGGCATACTAGAATATTCCAATATGTATCAGTTGACCTATCTGTTTATTCGGAGAGTTGTCTACTCTCTAACTGGTATTCTAAGTCGGTTAAAACCAGACTTGTTCTAAATGTTTATGGGCTATCGTAAGCATTCAATATATATTGCCTAAGCATGTTTCATTTCTCAAGTTTCTCTTTGTGAGAAGTTGTGGTAAATACAATTTTGTAAGTGTTCATGTTTATTTCATATGACCCCCGAGTTATATTGAACCTTCGCTGATTATCAAATATAGGTTTGGAATGTGATTCTGAACAGTAAAGTCCACTTCATGCGTTGGAACAATTTCAGCAATGACCACATTACTCCTATAATTGTTTCGGAATTTCTACCAGTTAGTACTGAGATATAGTAATGAATGATAATTAGTAATTTATCAGCCTTAAGGAATCACTTGCTATCAATAGGATGTTACATTCACTCCATTTCCAACAACTGAAACTGATTGTAATGTTAGAACCGCGACTGATAATTATTCATATGGTTGTTATGTGTAGGATCAATGCGAATAAAGATTGCCACATTCACAGTCACACATTTGTTTACATGAGATACTAAATTGTCTTCTTATCTGCCTGTGTCGTGATCGCTTAAATACTAACACATTGGTGTTTACCTAAATATTGCTTTAACCTTCTACAACAAAGTTATACATCCATCAAATACTGTGTTACTAGTAGCGTTTTGCAAAATCTTTGCTGACCTAGGCAATAATTGTCGCTGCCTTGATTTAACGATGCCAGATCTGAGACTGCATTGTATGCACTCACAACTGTAGTGACGTCACTATAGGACAGACATACATACATACAGATATTTTTTTCAGTACTTAGTTGACATACATATTTCTTACTTGAATGCAAAATGTTACAATATTTAAATACGATAGGATAAATGATGTAACCGTTTTTTATGTATTTTTTTTATTTCTCTAAAACAAATACATACACATACAAAATGGTAATCATCTCCTTTGTCAAACTTATTGCAGCAAAGACAGTATCGCTCCTCCCGCGGGACTGAGTTTCTACTACATCGACTGGTTTGAATGCGTAGCGGAAGAATAGGTGCTTTTAGTTGTAGTATTTTCATAGCTTTCTCGGTACAACACCTCAATAGTCTTCATATTCTTCAGAAGCTTTGAACTATCTAAATATATCTAAAAGAGAACTACGTTCTAGTGACTGGCACCAATTTGTTTTAAAGTGATCGATTTCTATTTGTTTGAGTGTCATGGCAAAGAAATCAGTGTTCATATTATAAACAGAAAAAATAAAAAATAAAACTAATACTTTAGACTTAGTTTACCCCCAACATCCCCCATGAGCAACTCAAAATAGACCGAACAAAAGCTTCGAATGACTGGCAAAAATATATGGTTTATATCAAATAGTTTTCAAAGATAATGATTATGATATATTATAGGACTGTAAGTTCAAATAATCAATAATCCTATGAAAAACCATGGCGAAGAGTGCGTGGTCTGAATTTATTGCCTTTAATATTGACAACTGCAAATTAACCTCCTATCTCTCTCCACATGATAACGATGTAATGTTTATTCAAACTCTTCATCTAAAACACTAATTTGTCCAAAATGTAACTATTATGGATATAATCAGTAAATTTAGATGTTCCCGAAAACATGAATGCGAATCTGTAAACATTAAGCCCTTATTCTACTAATCAAGACCATATCAGCACTGTGGAACAGACTGGACCCAGATCAAATGTTGAGTATCTCGGCGCTTGATCCGGATTCAAGTTATTTAACACTCAGGCTTGATCCGGATTCAAGCTATTTAACACTAAGAATAAAGTTTCATCTTTTGTTTTCAAGCTATTCAGACAAGATTTAAAATTCAAACATACGACAATTTTAGCGGCAGAATAAGGGTCAGCTGCAGGTTCTTTGACATAGCTAGTAACAAAGATGTACACCCGTATAAGTCATGGTCTTTATAAAGAAATGCCAGATCTGAAACTGCATTGCTTGCAGTCTAAAATGATATCACTAAAGGCAACGAAATAATTAATCCTTATAACCATGCCGACGAATTTCTAGATAGTGGCTGTTCGATCAAAAATGAGATTCATATACCACCAAAACGTAAGACACATGACATACAATATGTTATTGCCGTGGGGATTTGCATGGTAAGCGTAAATGCATTCTGACATAATCGAACTAGCGTCGTTTTTAACGTGGCAGAACATGTGTTATTTTATCGTTGCTATTTGCAAGATATTGTCAGTACATTTTCCGCTGGTGAATGGTTTTTGTCTTGTTTCCATAGTTCTTAACTATTCAGTTATTTTTTTAAATGAAAATATAACTTAAATATAACTGTTTCAATCTAACTTATTCTTACCCCCGTTCCACTTATCCTGCGGCTAAAAACTGCGCCTGGCGTATACTTAATCTTTAAATATCAACCGATTCGCCTATCAATTGCTGAATATTTGTTTAAATACCAATCAGTTCAAATCCTGACCAGACGTCGAGTTTGCCTGATCTGGATCCAAGGTGCATGAAGCATCACAGTCGTGAGTTATAGAATAAATGTCAGACTATTTTAAATAACGTCTTCTTAAAAAAAATCCTCCATTTTATAGCCATATGATCTGTGTTCTTTATTTAGAAACTGAACAGAAAATATTCATCCGGACGAAAATTGCGAAACTTGCCAAATGATTATTTGATGTTAAAATGAGTGTGACAGTGTTTTCGGAGAGTAAGAGTAGCTGTACTTTAACGCATGATGCCACAAACAAGGCCCTGTCTGTATGTTTTAGTATGCAGGTTTTGTTTTACAACTGATCTAATTGTTGAGACACTTAATAGTCTACGAGTCTGCTTGTTTGCCTTAACGCTTGAATACTTACAAAATGGCTTCCCGATTTGTTTCCTTAAAACGATTCTACATGTTAATACATCAAAGTAATACACCCACAAACTTCTATTCTAGGCGCAATGTTTCCCGAATTCCTGCTGTTATTGCCAACATTTGTTCAACTGTTTAATGTAGATTTACTTTAATTGACCAGTATTTCACTTATTTTGCGACGGCTTGCTATAAACTTGGGGTGCAAGACCGATAAACAACGGGCGGTACATTGATGACAATCATTTTTTATGAATCTGAGTATATACCTATTTGCACATGCAAACAACCTTTATTCGCAAAACGTTTCACCAATTTTGCAGAAAGCTTATAAGGACATACTAGATAATACACTGTCTATTTTATATTTAATAGATATTTCAAGTGACTTGATTCAAATTATTTTTCATAAGAAAGTTGTTCAGATATTCCTTTTTTCTCTGCATTACATTTATCTTAAAGTGAACTAAATATTTGACTGTAGGTAGTTGTCCAAGATCGAGTCTCAGATTTCGTTTGATCTGATCTGTATCCAAACATTTTGCAACGATGTTTTGAATGCGCCGCAATACATCAGATACTGCTTTCAATATAACTGTGATAAAAATAGCAACAATTCAATATTGGCGTGTCTAAATGCCTCGATAGCAAAAAGCACTGATCTAGAAAGAGTTATGTCGGATTGGTGTCATTGAATTTGTTTTAAAATTAAAGACAACTTAGAAATATAATGTAGACAAAGATTAAACTGACCTGGATAAATACAAATTGCTCTTTCATCAGCATATTCAGAATCTATCAGAACATTTATTTTCTAATCGAATATCATATGAAAATATTGTATATTTTCAAAGTTGATGAATTCAAGAAATGTGTCCACATACTTAAAGAAATGCAGTGATTGGGGTGTATCAACATCGTGCCTAAAACGGTATAAACTTGATTAAGATTACGTCATACTGTTATGTGATTAGACGCAAAAGTGATTCCTTAACTGAATATTAGCATATACGTTCACAAACCTAAGCCTTAGCCCGCCATTCACGACTTTGATGATACTTGCAAAAAGCTTGGATCCCGGTTTTAAGCCGATTTGGTTGTGATCTACTCTGGCTCCAAGTGTACGACACAATATATTAAAAAAAGTTTTGATGCAGGCGATGTTTTGAATACACTGCACTTTTGATAGTTGTTTGTCTGAACGTTCGATATAAAGTTTATCTCAAAATTTACGGACACGTTGCGCAACCAATTAATTGGAAGAAATATAATCTGACAGACTTAGATCAAGAGGACCTAACATAATAAAGCTACTTAGGAAAAACATAATCATCAGAATTACAATCAAATAAGTGGAACTATTTTAAAAGTAGATCTACAATAACAATCGTTTTCAGAATTGTATGAGATTAGGTCAATACAATGGACAATATTTCACGAGTCTTAATAAACATCATGTTTGAAAGGTTTTCCTTAAGTTTTGATAAGGGAAATTCCTAAGGAGCTTTATCAATATGACCACACTATCCAAATTATGTGAGATCTGATCCGGTCCAAACATTTTGTATTCACTAATTGTAGCCTGGCTGAATAATTCTCCGCTAGAGTGCATGGAGATAAAAACACTTTACTGCATTAGCAAGCATTTTCATATTGAAATAATCGCATAGTTTGGCAATATTAAGGATAATGTATATTGTTTTACGTGGTCTAGACACACCATTAATCACACGAACGATACAAAAATATTAAAGATGCAATCTATGAAGCAGGCATTGAACTCACCTACAACGGCTAAATGCGTAAGAATGATTTCCTGCTTTTACCAGAATACGAAGCTGGGATCCAAGTTTGAATCTTAACTCTAGAGGAAAGTGTTATTAATTGTCTGAAATGTAAATAATGACTTAATTTATACTATCCCAAATTGTTCCATAACTGTATTTGGTATTCTATAACAAATATAATTTGAGTACTTCAACCCATTCGTAAAGGAAGCGCGCGTTCGCGTCTCAGAATGAGACGGCCATTGGAAACAGTTCGGAAAAAGTCAATCAAGGAACATGACATTTTCTAGATAATTAGATGTTCTCCTTTAAGTCAAATAGTGAAATTGCATATAACGAGAAAATGCTCCATTTCCTACACTTTTTTTCAATAGGCATTTGTTCCAGAGGCGTCATATGTCTTTTATATGTAGTAAAGAGTTAAACACTGCAAAACAATGTTTGATACCCCTATCCCAAACACAATTTGTTAAAGTTATGCTAGATTATCCAACATAAATCAATAGGTCTGTGTGTTGATTGATTAATTTGTTCATATGTTGCTACAATCTCTAACTGTACTCTAATTCCAACTTGACCATACCTGTTTTAAATGTTCATGGGCTATATGTATCGGCCAAGATGATCACACGCAAACGATATAAGGTGTTGTGGACCTTGAATAGCATAGATGCTTAAAATTTAAGTGATGGATTTTAATGATTATCATATTGTTGTTGCAAATATATTTTGTTTTGTTTGTTTTTGTTTAGTTATCGCGACGTCGCGTCGACAGTATTATAGTAATGTCGCGACGCCTGGTTAATAACTAGAGGAGAAAGACCCTAGTAGCGTACCTGTTCTTTCGGGCACAGACGGGCATCTAGTAGAAACCCAGACTTTCCAGAAGTCAGCTGGGAGACTTCTCCGCATGAAATTTCAAACCCGCCAATGGCTGGAATCGAACCAATGCGGTTAGGAGTTTAGTGATATTTTGTAATATTTTGAATGTATTTTATGTCGAACCGTAGTATTTATCGCTTTATTTACGAAACTCTCTCTTGATATCAACACTAATATTTGATTACTCTTGAAAATGAATACAATTGCATTTCGGGATCCTTAAGGACAGCTGAAATTATCTAAAATGAGAAGGCCTGTTGCCTGTGTGTATTCTGATTTCAATATTGTTTTACCTCCCCCTAATGATCTGGGTTGGGGCATACTTTGTTAATTATTTGTCATAATTCTGCTTGCAGAACACGCAAGTGAGGTACATCACACTCATCCCGTCCCTTTAGCATTGCTCACAATTTGTGCCATGTGGTAGAGTTTGTGTTCACCGACATTCGTGTGGATTTGTTTTGTTCTGTACAACATTAGTGTACCCGTGTGTCGATCTTTACGAAGGGGTGCCCCTCTCAAACTCTATGAACCAAATAAAAAAAAACATTACTAAAATTAGCTCCCTTAAAAATGCACTCTGTGTCTTCTGTTCAAATTCTTCAAAATATTATAAACTTTTCTTCACATCAACCCTCCGTATGAATCAAACCACTAAGCCTTCAATCTGCTTCAGCTTTTCAGGAACCTTCTATGTCAATTAACAAATGTTTTTACAATGGACCTAAAGTAGTACTTTCTCCTTTCAAATCTTCTATTCACCGTTTAACTTCTCTAAATAAACGTACATTTCACAAAAGACACAGAGTTTATCCTAAAATTAATAAGTGCAATGCCAAGAGGTGCATGTGTTGTAATAATTTATCTTGCAATTCCACTATTAGTTCCACATTCAATGGAAGAGTTTTTAGTATAAATGTGACCTCAGACATTACTTGAAATACTGCTCATGTTATTTATGTTTTAACTTGAAATGCACCAAAATGTGGCACCCAGTATGTTGGTCAATCAGGTCGTGCCTTCCGCGAACATGTATACCAGTGCCGCAATAAAAAACTTCGAAACTTTTTATACCAACATTTTCGACAATCTGGACACTCTTTCAAAGATGTTTCAGTTCAGCCTGTAGAACACTTATACTACGACAGTGAAGCTACAAATAGTTCTAAATCTAGGTTTATTGCTGAACTTAATTGGATAAAAATCTTACAAACCCCATTTTCTTTAGGCTTAAATGATAACATTTACCAAATGGGTAACATTTCTAAAGATCCTTCTATAAACATATTTTCTATTTTTTCTATTAGAAAACGCAAATCTAGATCTCATGGTATACGGAAAAATGGAAACGTTAAACGTAAATCCCACCTTAAGATGTCTGTTTTAGATTTACATAATCTACGCTTAACATCTGGCAAACATATCATGCATTCTCGTCTATCAGCTTTAAGGGATATTGGTGAGAAGGCTGACAAATATTCTTTCGGAAAGATCCTCTCAATGGAACTGCTGCTTTAATTCAAAGTTATATTCAGCATATTCTCAGACCTCATATTGACACTTTATCTGACCATACAAGAACTTTTTTGAAAAATTCCTTTTATAAACAAGGGCATTGATTTTATAAACCTCCAAAGTGTATTTAGAGATAAAAATGTCATAAATTTTATTCCAAAATACTTAAAGAATTTAGAGCCGCCAATTATCTGTTATAAATAAATATAACAAGCCTATCAGAAGTACTATTTTCAATTATAATGAAATTGTTTCAGACTTAAATAGTGAGGACAATGTGCCCACAATCTGTGAGTGTACATCTTCAAACTTTTACTACTCACCTGCTGGCCACGTTATTACTGGAAATTTCGATATAATTCAGCATAAACGTATTCGTAATTTACTTGCAATAGGACCTAAATTTAGATAGCCTTCTAAAAAAGATTTTGATTCTTGCCGGACTCACATTGCTGAGGCCCTGCAGAACTTTTGTAACAAAGGGTGTCATCGAGAACATGCAGAGTTAAATGCTCTTACAGTATGGAAGAAGCAAGTTTTTGTTATTATTGAAAAACGTATAACGAAAATCTTCTTCCACCTAGACCTAAAGTTTCTTATCGCCATCTTAAGAAAGGATTTCAGGATTTACACACTAAATATGTTTTGGTTCCTGCTGATAAAGCATCTAATAATGTCATCATCATATGCCGTTTGCATTCAATAGATGTTTTATCTCAGGAAATTAAAAATACCAAGTATTATATGTCAATACAAATGTCTGAACGTGCCTTAGTAGCAGAATATATTTCTAAGTGTGAGCAGTTTAGAGCTGATGTGAAGATTACGAAACACAAGCTCCCAATAATGTACTGGATACCTAAACTCTATAAGAAACAAAAGAAAGCTCGCTTCAAAGCAAATTCAAGCTCTTGTTTTACTACAAAACTGTCATTACTATTAACATCTTGCCTAACTAAAATTAAAGAGCATGTTCAACTGTAATGTGACAATGTTAACTATAAAAAATTCTAACGAAGTCTTAAATAAACTTCAATATAAAAAGTATCTAGCTTCCGCACTTAGCACCTATGAT
>JAULCE010330839.1:0-10447 GCA_032359355.1 Macoma nasuta | reverse complement strand
TCCAAAACCAAATTTTTCAAGCACTTTAAACATAAATATATGATCAACTGTGTCGAATGCCTTTTTAAAATCTAAAAGCACAATAACACCATCTGTATTTAGCAAATCTGCGTAATCAAAATCAATGATATCCAAGATCTGCCGAATATGAAATCCAATGTATCTAATCCATACTGACCAATGTAGGTAATATTTTTTGCAGTCTTTTAGACAGACATCTTGTGGCAATTTTGTAGTCTATGTTTAAGAGGGAGATTGGTCTACAGTTTTCTATATTATTACGGTAAGCCTTTTTATACATTAATGATAAGATGCTGTGCTTTTGAGATAAAGAAAGTTCTCCCTTGTCGTCAGCATGTTTTTGGGAATTTACATGTATTGGTCCAAGTTTTATTTCTGTTAATGAGCTGTAACATTCTTTGAGAGATAGATACCCTTCACATGATTGAGATTACGTTTCGCTCAAAAAAGGTGTATTAATGCAGTTCATCAATATCATAGGGGCTAAAATTGTCAGAAGTATAAAGCGATCTGTAAAACTCAGCTTCAGCTTTTAAGACATCATTAGTTTCCTTTGAAAGCTGTCCATTCACACGTAAGTTTTGTAGCAACTTTCGTGTCTGTCTTGATTTTTCTAGACCTAAGGGATATTTTGTGCATTTTTCGCCTTCGTCTATCAGTTGAGTCCTAGATCTTATCATTGCTCCTTTCGCTTTGTATGCGTAAATGGATGCTATTTTCTTTTGTAAGTAACTAATTCTTTCAAATATGCTTTGCATTGTATTCAGGTCCGTACTTGTTTCCTCTTGTATATTTTTAAACTCATTTCCAAAAGTTGTCAAAATTAAATTTCGCATTTTCGCCTTTAATTTAAGAATATACTTGATTGTACAGCTTTTGATTTCTATTTTTAACAATTCTCAAACTATCTGAGGACTGACTTGACTATCTTTTAATTCATTGTAAAGGTTTTCAATAAAAGTGTGTAAGTTATTTACAATGTTGCTGTTTTCTAGAATAGAGTTGTTAAGTTTCCAAGTTCCTGGACCTCTTGTGCTTTTTAAACACATTACTAAATAAATAGCCATGTGGCCGGTTGATTGGATTAATGCTGATCGAATATCACATGAGCGAATCGTCGGTAATGTGTCTTCATTTATTAACCAATAATCAATTCGACTTTTTTTCCACCCCTTTCTTGCGTCTCGATGTAAATGTTTTAGTATTTTCATTCTTGGTGCGCCAAACATCACTAAGATTAAATTCAGATTTTAATTTCAGTAGGTTCTGTGAAATATGTAATTCACTTGGCTGTGGAATACGATCGGCAGAATTTAAAGTCTCGTTAAAATCGCCACCCATAATTATAACGCTAAGAAAAACAGTTTTCAGTTTTCAACAAGACAAAAAAGTGGAAGGGAAAACGCATGCGCGTTGTTCCGTCTGCTGCAGTACCAATACACTGGAAAGACCTCTTACGGGAGGATGATAATGAAACAAAACTGTTCACATATCTCTCGCAGTGTTGCACTGATTGAATAACGGATCCAAATAAGGAATTAGTGGCAAACGATGGCAAAAGTGTGTATGTGATACCAGCAAGAGAAGACGTCAACCTTCATCAAGTGCCCATGAAGAAGAGGACACTATATTGTTTGCCCATGCAGACAATGGACGTATTCGACTGGCGGTTTTCGTTGCCATTGTTGAGATCGTTGTGAACTTTTCTATTCGACTGGGCCTTTTCGTTGTCAACGAAAACCGCAGGTCGAATACGGCCAATGTTGAAAGTCTTTGTCACATGAGAGTACTTATAAAACAGTTGACACTCATACAGTTGTATGTACTGGCAGTGTCAGTACTTTAATACATGGATATTGAAGAGCTTTGGTTGCAGGTTTGAACTGGCAAAACAGAAGATATATTTCGGCTGGTACAATATATGCAGCGATAGGCACAAAGGCAAAGGCTCTTCCTTTTTCCACCCCTTTAAAGGGTGCGATACTGTTTCATGTTTGTTGGACATGGCAAAGTTGGAGCATGAGAAGTATGGAACAGATTTCCTGATGTGACTCAGTTCTTTGAAGAGTTAGAAAATGCTCAATAACGAGTCTCTGAACAATGTCATGACATATTGGAGAGATATGTGATCATTCTTTATGACAGAACTAGCAATTGTACACAGCTCAATAGTGCACGTGAATATTTTGTCAAAGAAAAGATGAACCCACAACCAAAGAAGTGCTACGCCAACATATACTTAAAGCTGTTTTTCAAACATGATATGTTTCGGATCAGACCAAGTGTTCTACAACCACAATTACCACTACCCGAGGAGTGGGAATGTGTACACTTCTTCAGGTTTCAGAAAGTTCGGAAGAACTAATATGATGCGGTCGTCTAACAACATGTACTACCAGACGTTGCAAGTGTGGTAGGCATGATCTTTTATGCACAGAGTGTTGCAAATGCAATGGAGAATGTATAAAAATAACCTGAATACAAATCTTGGAATCAGTATCTATGCCAAGGTACTATTGTACGGAGACATAGTCTACCACGATTAAATAAATTAGTTGATGTATAGCTTGTAATTTTTAAACAGCATGGGTGTTTCTATAAACTGAAAGCATTCAAAGTTTCATCAAAAGTAATGGTGTCATGACAACCACATTGGCTCATAAATTTCAATATTGAAAGGAAACAAAATATAGAAAATGTCCGCTTCACAACTTGTACGATACAGAATATACACACTATAGATTTATGATTCTTTCCAGCTTTGACGTACACCTTAAAATTAACGATTTTAATGTTTTGCTTCCAAGGCAACCGCCATTAATTACAAAATTCGCGTAATTAACAATTCTTTATTGTTTTGAAATTAATTAATTTTCAGTCACAATACTGCTAAATTGACGTTTACCTTCGCTGAAAAGATGCTTCTTACTGATATTTACCACAACGTGTCCAGACCGGAAATGAAATACTTCTGCGCATGCGTAAACTAGCTATGACAACGTAGTTCTGCCTTTCCTTGATGCAATATATTACTTTTGACGGAACTTGCAAGTTGAGAGGACGGGTAAGATTGATAATTTACTAATACTATACTATCCCCGGCCAAAACATTTTTTTATGATTTTACGAACAGTAGAAAGGAATATTCTCGAATCCGGAAATCCTGTAAATGTAATTAAGTTAATTTATGTGCGAGCGTACCAAAAAACAAATAGTATGAGTAAATAAAAAACAATAAAGTTTTGAAAGTTGTTGAATAATCAAAGTGCTCAAAGCACTGTAGCCCTGGGGTATGAATGGATAGTTTATGTACATGTCTTTAGTACATAATGCAGTACTTGTCTCATCTTGCATCTCTGTCTGTGCATCTTAACTGTCCATTTGCAGGCATACATATAAACTACAAATGCCCTATTGATCTGATAAACTTGCATTTTGAAAATAATTTTAATGTGTCACAGTGCATCTTTACAGTAACTCTGATCCATATCCAAGCGGTTTGAAATTCGGCAAAAACAATTACTCACGTGTTTGCTTACTTTGAATAACGTTGATAAACTTAAAGACTTAATACTGAAATCTGACTTTACATTTAATATATTGCGTTATCAGCCTTACCCTCTGTGTGCTGTTAAATGTCGACTGCTGAAATTGCTGTCTGAATTATTTATGTATTTGCCAATTCCTGTGTCTGTGCGTATAACAGTTAGGATCGGCATTAGTTGAATGGTTTATTCTTGTTCCTTACAAAAGGTAACCGTCCGAAATTGTTACATTAATATAATTAATATCAAAACTGTTTATCCTGTGATTGGACATGCTATATGTTAATCGGGGGTTGCCGCTACTGTCATTAGCACGCGTTATAAGTCCACAAGATGCTTGTCATGTTTAATTGTTTATTGACTCGTGTATTTCATTAATTGATCCAAATAGAATTAAAATTATTTACATTTCAATCTTAGAAATAACATGGAAATCGGATCATTACATCAAAGGATTTAGTAAAAGGTAAACACTGTAGAACCATACTAAACGCTACATATTCAACAGTGAAATACAGGTGTGTATAAAAATCATTAATCAGAAACTAAGGATACACCTGAGGCTGACGTGACAGGGCGCTCTTTTGTTTCAAAATTTCTAAAAATATGTTCAAAGTAATTCAAAACATGGACTGCACATGTTGAACAAAACATAAGGGGGCGAAAGTCTAGGAGGCGAACCATCCAGGAGCGAAACGAAAAGGGACGAAACGTCGGTTTAATGGGACGAACTGGCCATTCCAAAATTATAATGTGTGTATTATGCCTTCTTTATACCAAAGTTCAAAGTTCAAAGTTTATTAGCATATCAGAAAATAATGTTTGCCTTTTGCCATTTACAATTTCAATGGTGATCTATGGCAAAGACATTTTCCTTAAATAACTAACAACAATCATAACAATGCAAACTATGTTAACAGTCAAATTTCAAGAAACAGTTAATGTTTCAAGGGTATTATTACGACATTCGATTGCTTCTTTTCAAACAAATACTTAATTTGTTTAAGTTTTTTTTTTTTAAAGACAGCATTTTAATAAACTGATTGCGTAATATACAGTACAGAAGATGCGATGCAGTGAAATTATCCTGTATTATCAGCAAGGATACAGGTCAAATCAAGTTAACCTGTCTACAGTATCAGCGGTCTGTACATAGTGTACTTGCACAATATTGTGTCTGCTTAAATTATCGCCTGATCACTCTATTTTTATCTAATGTACTTTCCTGGTGGAGAATTTCTTAACTGACTACCAATCAACTTGACCTCTGAACATATGTCGAGTTACTTTGTGTCTTATTGGGACTCCCAGCTGTTGACAGTCGCTAGACTAGTCTTTCTCTGTAGGTCAACACTATGGAAGCTTGTAAAATAGTTCGTGAGTATTAATACTTTAGTCCTTCAACACACTCTCTTCATTCACACTGCAAAACTTGTGTTTGCAGTCCACACTACAACATAATAGCCTACAATACTTGCAGTGCTATACATATGCAGACTTTTGAAAGATAAAAGCACTGAACGCATGCAATTTGTATATTTTGAGGAACAACTGCGTGTTGTATGTCTTCGGAAAGTGGGTCAAGTTTGCTGGCAAAAGAAAACCGCATGCTTTCTTTGGCCTTAGGGTCTAGCCCAGGTCAAAACCAGCAGCACTAATGCAAATGAAACAAATCCTTCTGCGGAAGAATTTGCAAATAACTTCATGATAATGTCAAGCGATACTGGTTTTAATTAAAACGATGTTATGGACTATATTGATGTGTCGACTGAGAAAATGCATTGTTTGTGAATGAACTAGACTGTGTTTTTACTCCGCAAATGATATCTGGTCTAAAAAAATATTGCGGCCGACTTTTTCATAGACACAAATGAGCTCATATCCTCTTTTCTTGCCAAATTTTCTTTAGAATAGTTTAAACTAGTATTTATCCACATATAAGCACAAAAAGCGTTATACATTGCCTATAAATATAATAAGAAAGGTGATACAACTGAGCTCTCAAATTATAGAAGAATAATACTAATTAATTCCATGGAGCATATTTTCTCTTTAAGTCTCAGGAACAGACTTAATAAATGGTGTGATGATGAAATGTTCTGAATGACTCCAATTTTGGTTTTCGAGATGATCAAAGCACCGTAGATTGTATATTTATTTTAGATCCTGTAATTCAGAAGATGTTATTCCTTAATATAGATATGTGGTGTGCCTATCAATTACCAGCGCTGTTTTCGACATGATTTCGAAAGAAGCGTTATCGATAAAGCTAGTAAGAGCAGGTGTTAGCTCGAAATTTGTAAATATATTAAGGCTATGTATACGAGCGTTTCTCAGTGTGTGAGATAATCTAATAACGACAATGTTTCAGATTAATTTGAAGTAGTTATAGGCCTGAAACAGGGATAATATTATTTCCATTAATGTTTATCTTTTTATAAATGATAAAGACAGTTGATTTGTTTTCGTTTTGGAACTGACACTTGCCATTCCATTTATTTTCAATTCAACATAACATATTATATACAAAAGAAACATAGCAAAGACATAAATGCATATACAATTGTATTGTTGTCATTCATTCAAATTATTTAATTGATTATTTTTAGCTAATCTAAGCAATTTGTTTCCTTTTTTATTTATAACTTAGGCAAAAGTGTATAACCCGATCAGAGAATTTTATAGAGGAGCAAAACTCCGACTAGGTAATACACTTTTTACTTTTCTACTTTAAAGTGAACCATATTTATGATTCCCTACATACTAAGATAGCTGATTGTACTATTAAACATAAGGTTAAATAAACAAACTTGTATATCCCTACTATTAAGCGCAAAGTATGCGTGTATGAGTTTTGAACTGGCATAGCGTTCGATGACACTAATGTAAGGTGCAACAGCTGTTCAAGAAATGTAAGACGTTGTTGGCATGATGTGTTATGTTTTTGTAGTATTTGGTTAACACTAGTAGCTCGGAACGAAGTAATAATGCTAACACCTTCCTTCGCTATTACAATATTCTTTTTAAATTGAAAATCCTACGCATGATAGGAAAACATTTAGGAGGTAGCCTTCTTTGAAATTTGTCGTGTAGTCTAGAATGATGTATTTTAGATTGATAAAGGGTTTGGGGACACTGCAGTGTTCTAGGATGTTTAATATATGTGTTCAAAAGTTCAAAAAATACCTATACAGTATCATTTAATAAAAATATGTTGCACAGTTCCGGGGCGTAAACACTTAGAAAAGTTCGGGAACATTGGTATCCTCGATTAAAATAACTTCGGTATGTGTTGCTATAATGTTGTGTATGAGTTTATATCTATATTTTCTGTTCTCTATTATCTATCAGGAATTTGTTTATCAAAAAGAATAACCCTTCCCAGTTCGTATCTGTACTAAATAAGTTTTTTCCAGTATGTATGTACATAATGTGTAACAAATTTTTGTTTCACCAGCAGTTGATAAAAATATTTATTGGTTTGAGCTTGTATGGAAATTTTGTTAATATGTTCTGATTTTAGTTTGTTTTGAGACTTCAGATTTGAGTATACGCCACTCTTTAGGTAGTGCGGTCTTTAATTTGTGTATATCACTTATCCAGTTGTGTTTGTCCTTTAACTTTTTAAATATATAGTTGGCATTTACATTTCCTGTTTCATCTAATATGTCGTTTACAAAAATTATCCCCGATTTGATCAAGGTGTGGAAAATTAGACATTTTGAGTTGAACTTTGCAATTTTTGTGTGGGTTATATTAATGCAAATTATTATTGAGATTCCGATGCCTTTAATTCATTCAATCCAAAGACGTATTAGGAATTAGTTTATTCAATCTTGGAGAGAGGCAAATACGACATCACACAAAATGCATCATTATGCTAAATACAAACCTAACTTGTGAATTTAAATAATACTTGCGTAATATTAGAAACGATACATTAAGAACAGTGACGTCAAACGTTGTATTTCATGTCATAATTGGTCGTTTTCAAGGAATACACAGATACATATGATTGCCATTAATTGTCTCATAAGTAATAAGAATCTAGTTGAGTCGGAGAATAACTTGTATAATATATATATATATTATATATTCAAATATTATATCTAAATATAATATCAATTCAGATTGGCATAGTACAAATAAATTTGAATTGATGATTTCCTATCAAAAAACTAAGAATTGCTAAATTTATAAGGGATGCCACACGTAAAAGCAACTTATTTCTAAAAGAAATATAAGCTGTATATAAAATGAAATACAACGTAAAGTATTTCTATATGTGTATGATATATGTATAACGTATTGTTTTAGGTATGTAATGCCTCTTTATTAAAGTGTCACTGACCATATCTCGAGTATTAATATTAGGTAAATGTTTTATGTCTACATGCCAAATAAATTTGAGATGATATGAGTTGAGTATGTGATTGTGTATGCCTGTGATGCGTTAAAAGAACTACACACTGATCATATTGTTTTAAATTATTGTAATAACTAAAGACAAAAGGTGACGCACTACTCTTCGTGTGCTAATAGGGAATCTTGAGATCGTTGATGATTTGGCCAACAGTTTAGATCTAGATCAGACCAAAATACATGGAGTCTGATCTTGGACCCAAAATGTTCGACACTCAGATTATACTTTCTGTACAACTTATTGAGAAAATCATATATATTTCCCAATCATTTAAGTTTAGAAGATAGTTAATGCTATGACTACTGTCCCGGTTTTCACTGCGCTTATCAAGCTGATGTATTGCTCAGTCTCCGATCTTCTTCTTCAGATATCGATACCATTTGGATTACGTCACGCGGAAGGGGCACTCGGACATAGCAAACAGTGTAGCCCCAGACCAGCCGCCATGTCACTGACGTGGCGGCTAGTCAGGGTTTACACTGTTTGCAATCTTAGAGGACATCCAATTTACCTTATAATGAATAAAAACGGTAAAAACCGTAACTAGATGCTGGAATAAAAGCGCAGAAAAAGAGCTGAGTCAGCGCTTTTTTTATATGTCCGAGTGCCCCTTTTCGCGTGACGTCGGCCATTTACACTGAAAGTTTGACTGCCAATGAACTATTCCATTTGTACTGTAGTGGCAATACATTTGAATAGAACATTAAAGGTTGAAAATTATCATCGAGCAAGATCTCAGTTCAAAAAGTGATGGTCAAACCCGATATTTATAGGAACACGGTCAAGTTACAGCTGGTAAGCCCATAAACTCTCGAACACTTTCAAAAGCAGGACGATGCCTTCTAGCGATTTTTTGATAAAATAGATTTCGGCTTTGCCTGTCTGGTCCGCGTGTTATATTTGTTTTATATACATGTCCACAATTTCTTTAAAATACATCTTCTCTGAAACCACCGGATGGAAGTTGACTTAACTTGGCTGGCATATTATTCAAAGAATGATGATATGTCATAATTAGTGCCACCAGGGATGGAGCCAGGTTTCCATTATATGGCTATAAAGAAAAAAAAGAAAAATCTTCTACGAAACTACTGGTACAGTTTTTAAAATAGTTTCACAAAAATGATCCTTGTATAAACCTCTACCAAAATTGTTTAAAGAATGATGTTATGTCATAAAACAAGGCCGCCATGGGTGGGCTAGTTTTCCTTATATGGCTATATAGAAAACTTTGAAAACAAATTTCTCCAAAACTACTGAATCAATTTCAAACTAATTTCACAGAAATGATCCTTGGATGGACAACTACCAAAGTTGTTCAATGAAAAATGATGTTAAAAACAACATGGCCACCAGGGGCGTCGCCCTTTTTCCTAATATATGGCTATTTAGAAAATCTGCTTCTCCAAAATCACTGTTCCAATTTTAATAAGATTTCACATGAATTAATCTTTGGTGACCCTCTACCAAAGTTGTTCAGGGTATAACGATAAGTTTAAAAAAAACATGACTCCCAGGGTTTGGCCAGTCTTCCTTATACATCTTTATAGGTGCAAATATTATTTGTAATGGTTCTTTTGTACCCCGTAAATCAGGTGATCGATATAGGACTATCATTGTCCTCTTGTGTATATTAGAATTAAACTTTGGCATAAACCTTTACTGGATATTGTTTCTCATTCGATAACAAGACTCAATGACGTATTCTGTAGTTTTTCCTGCGCGACCGAAGGATATCTAGCCACAAAATTTAACCATTTCCTCAACAGAGGCGCCTTTTAGCATCTCTATTATTGTAACTATTGAAAACATTGTTGGAGATGTAGCATTTGCTCGTGGCGAGCAAATGCTTCATTTCCTTCAATGTTTCCGATAAAACTCAAAAATGAATATTTCCCTTTGCCAATATATTCATTTTTTTCATCAGATTCCTTCCTCGTGGATGAGTCTAAAGTAGCTTGTTGAGGTTTAGCAACAAAAATATGTTTGCAGTTTGTAAACTTTCGGAACAAATATCAGAACAAAAACTCCATGAGGCGCTGTACATAAACGACAGTACACCACAGCAGGGAAGATCTCTACAATGATCAGACGTGGCTATGGGTTCCTTACAGCGCTGGTTATGTTGCGGATTACTACAGGCTATATATGGCGAAGTGAAACTGAACCAGGTATAGTTATTTACATAATGGGAAACCCTCTTCTAAACTCCTTCACTGTCGGAAACAATTCTGCGCAGGTGCAATATTTCGTCTGCTTTTTTTTCCAAACTTAACAGATTAACTCATTTTTTGGCAAATAATATTGGCCAAGTGTCAAACAGCTTGGATCCGGATAAGACGCCGAATTACTCGGCGTCTCATTCGGATCTTAGAAGTTTGCATATGAGCGCTGCTGTGCGATTTCCAACCTTAAGACAGTTCAAACAGTGTAGATCTATACCAGATGTCAAGCTAGA
>JAULCE010330728.1:0-10447 GCA_032359355.1 Macoma nasuta | reverse complement strand
TATGTCGGATATTTGTAGTGTGCCCGTTCTGTCGTACCCTTGATGGCTGCTCTACAGTTACTCTGACTTCTGACAAGCCATTGAGTACATTTTATGATTGGCGAAAACAGTTTATGTTTTTAATAATTCTGTTTTACATATATTTTAAAACTGGATTTGCTATCACTGATGTTGTTGAGCAGTCGGACGGGGATACCGTTAATTTACACTGTACGTCTGATGGGGTGATGATGGGATAAGAGTGAGGCTAGGTGCCCCTAAACCGGTTTAAACCCCCCAGTGGCGTGTTTGCCACTGGCCGTTCCAAGGCGGTACTCCTATCTTCACCCTAGATGTATGCTTGTTTTTTGTCCATGTGTGTCTTCTATATATAGCGTATGTAATATAATATAATAAAATATATAATGTGCTGAGACCGAACTTGTTTTTGTGCTGTTCGGGTGGCTGTTTGTTTTGTATGTGTTATGTCCTAGAAGACCTTCTTATCTACATTTGAAGCAGATATAGTGGTGCTACAGTGTAATATCACACCGTAGACAATTTGTATGATATCACATTCAGTCACATTAGCCTTTTTTGTATGAAATTGAACGTTGACTGTGAAGTAATGGAAACCTGCAAAGAGTTAGATCAGGGTATCACTATTAGACATACATTTAGGGCAGCATCATTACGTAAACAAATACAATAAGTAAAACCCAAATGAAACAATGCGGTGCAGATACAATGACTGATCAGTGTCTCCTCTGTTTAGAACAGCTTTTTTTTTCAAATGCCAGGAAAATTTAACGCGTTAACTCTCAACTCCATAGGTGCGCCTATTTGATGCTTTCGTAGCAGATTGACAGTGTTGGAAATGAAGCATAAGCTCACAATGAGCAAATCTTTTTTCCACAATATTGTTAAAGCTATTCAAAATTGGTGTTTTCTTTTATCCTAGATAATCTTCCTATTCAGAATATACTTTCATTTTGGATTAATCTAAACGTAGCATATGGTGTGAAGGGTAATTGAAGAAAATGGCATGGTGAATCCTAGTGTCAGCTAGATCATGTGTAATAAGGAAACAAGGAAACAAGTGAAGTACTTCACGGAAAACCGACACGATAGTACTTCTGATGGGGAGACAGAAACTATCAAAATTGGATGAAATTTCTAAAGTGGTCATGGAAACAAAAGTAGCGATTGCCGGATTACAGAAGAGAGTAATGTTGCTGCGTATAAATGCTCGAACCAATATATAGCTAACTGAAACGACGTTCAACTTAAAAATGAAAAACATAAAGAACAGATAACATAATTGGAAGATTAACACCAATCAAATTATAAAACCTTGCTAAATATTCGCAAACATGATTGAAAAGATAGAGCATTCTATATTTGAACGCGTTTGATTTGGGCGAGGATAATTTCTCTATTATTGACAACTGTAACTCCCATTTTCTGCAACGCGAAGTTTACATTTATAACTATACTGTATATGAAGATAATTGCTGATTTAAAAATGTTATCGGAATATTGCACGTTAAAAAGTTTACAACAGAACACGTATTCTAAAGAAATTTATTGACAGGCCCCAAATGAGGAATTAAAAATAACTGCAATAGTAATTTACATTTGATGCGATATGAAGATCTTAAATGTTACTCATTAATATTATCAACTTTACAGAAAACTTGTTTATCCTCCGCATGCTAGGTGCGAATATATGATGACATTTGCAAACAAATTATATCATGGTGGACAAACATGTTTAGATGCTATTCTTTACTTATATAAAATAGGAATTGCAGCCGAAATGTAAAACAATGCATATTTCCCTAACATTCTAAACGTATCAGTCGTTAGTTCGGTCTCCATCAATCCAGTTCATCCACTATCCAGCCAGCATTTCTTGGGAACGGATTTCCCTCTATACATACCTATACATGAAATATGTATTTCATTAATCCAGCTGCTTCACTATCCAGCCACTTAGAGCTGGGAACCGCAGTCGCTGGATTAATGGGAATCGACTGTAGCAATATTAAACAATTTAAAAAAAATTGATGAAAAGCAGACCCTCTTTTTGAAGAGAATCACTCCCGTCCTTCTGTCAGTCTACATTCTCTCCGAACATCCCTCTCTCCACCGGTCTGTTTATAAGACCGTATGCATCTCCATCCATCTGTGTGTCAATATATGTGAATGGCTACAATTGTTTTTATATCATAAATGACGTCACCAGCGTGATATAACTTTATTATATATTCTCGATAGATCTATATAACTAGTGATATAACAATGATACGTGACGTCATTATGATTAGCGTTCAAATTACCGAACTATATAGCTACGTTGTGTTTAGCATTGGGATTTATGATATAAATATAATCTAACATTTTTGGTCATGGTATACTGAAAATATAAAACTCGTCATAAAGTGTACAAAACTCAGCAGAGCTTCGTTTTGTACATTTTCTAAAAACTCGTTTTATATTTTCAATATACCATGACCACCACTCATGTGAGACCCTTTATGTATCTCCTCTTGTATTTACTTCTCTTTGTTCGTATTTATTTTAGCCTCAGTTCAGAATCCATTGTGGTTTTGCCTATCTATTTCTGTCTGTATATCAATCCTTTCTTGTGTATCTCTACCCGTCTGTTTGTCCACACGTTTGACTGGCTATAATTGCTTACTGGAAGGTGATTATAAATATCATTTCTTAGTTGCCACTCGCCCTTCAAAACCACACTGAACCGTATTGCAGTTTATATCATACACCAACAGAACTCCGTTTATGTACGATTGAAATTGTTCGATTTGCATATTAATATGTAAGGAAGCAGTACACAGTAAGAGATAAATATGCGAAGTGGCCCCTCCGCAATTCCTTTGTCTAAAGCAAAGACTGACATGATCTGTCTTTCTTTAACTTGATAATTAAAATCGTTGTTTGTTATAACAAAAAAGATATTAGCATATTTTCATAGATTTTGAGCCAAGTTTATGGCCTTTGGTAAGATTTTGAAGAATTTTGAATGGAAAATGCGAATCTGAGGCTTATAGATTGGTGCAACCGAATATCGGGGTACGGTAAGACGCTTGGGAACAGCAAAAAGTTAGATGGATGGGGTTGTTAGGCATGGGCTGAGCATGCAAAAAAGGTATGGTTTTGTATCTTCTGTCCGAAGGATAGCCAAAGTATTCAAGTAAAGTTGCCCGATTTCGACATTTTTTTGTGTCGGGAAAGCCGTTTCTTAGCAAATATAAGAAAATGTCACAGGATTGACCATAATATTGACATGGGGTTTAGTTTTTATGTGTTTTGTATTGCTGCTGAACATGTTTCTTTGATAAACTGCACACTTTGTTTCACGTTTTTAAGTAGACAGCAGAATCGAAGCTTGCTGACCATAGGTGTTTGTCAGCGGGACCAGAAAGCTGAGGAACTAGCCATTACTCCGTTACTCTGTACTGAGACTTTAAGGTAAAAATAGTTTAATTAACATTAAAATGTAATTTTGATAATTTAAGCTGAAAAATATATGGAATTAACTAGGGAGGTATTTCTTGATCCGAATAGCGACTAGATTTTGGCGTCCGTCTGCACTTTCATCTTGTCTTAATCAGTATTTTTTAAAATGTCCATTGTTTATGTGTCAAAGTTTTTAGCTCGCTATCAAGACGCGAAGGGCAATTAACACTGCTTTTGTTATAACCTTAGCTTGAAATAAGTTAAAATCAGTTGCATCAGGTGCATTTCACAAAATTCAACCCGATGCTGGGATCCTTGTTACAATTTTGGCTGGTTTCCGCAAACGCTTGATCTGTTCATCAGTGATTTTTATTAACCGGTTCCACAGAGTTGTACAATTTAGGTTGTCACCGTACGGCCTCAAACTATAACTGCAGGTGAGCTAGATTTTACACTTTTTGTCGGGTCCAACGTTTCGTCTAATTCCAGTAAAATCCCATATCGCACCTATGTAGATATATGCTTTTTATTTGCAAAAACTATTAAATCAAATCGTATTCCATGGCCTAAATAATGTAAAATGTATAGAGCTCTGTGAAAATGTGTGCTTGTCAGAAATGCTGCCTAGGGCCAGATGTAAAAATGGCAGTTTGTACTCGTTTTAAGATCAATGCTAAATTTTCATACCCATCTTTGTGTGTTATTTTATGTAACAATTGGTGTATTAATCTCACAAAATGCAATTTGACGAAATAAAAAGAAAACTTTTTTTCCGTTCATTTAGGAGCCAGTACACAATAAGAGGTAAATATGCGAAGTGGTCCCTCCGTAATTCCTTAATCTAAAGCAAAGGCTGACTTCATCTGTTTATTTACTTTGTTTGTTATGTTACAATAAGTTTGATTACAACATGTTTTCATAGATTGTGTGTAAAGGCATGACCTTTGTTCAGAATTTGAAGAAATCCGAATGGCAAATACGAAAATGAGGGTCACAGATTGGAGCAGGACTAAATATGCCGGGGTACGGTCAAACGCTTGAAAATAGCAAAAATATTGGACGGACGCTTTTTTTATATTAAATAAGCCTCTTTCAGTTAGGCATGGGCCTAGCATGCAAAAAGGCATTGTCTTTGCAACTTCTGTCCGCAAGATAGACCAATCATTCAAGTGAAGATGTCCGGATTTTGACCTGTTTTGCTGACGGGAAAGCCGTGTCATAGCAAATACAAGAAAATGCCAAAACATGGGCCAAAATATTTACATGATGTGTGGTTTGTATGTGTGCTGTATTGATGCTAGATATGTTTCTTTGATTAAGCGTACATTTTGTTTCAGATTTTTAAGTAAAGGCAGAATCGAGGCTTGTTGGACCAGAAATCTGAGTATGTAGCAATTACTCTGTACTGAGGCAATAACGTGCGTGTACCAAGCCGGACCAAGTCATTCGGATGATATTTTAAAAAGAGGTATCATATTTCAGTGATGTACACTTGACATATAAAAGAAGTAGAAGACTACTTATTTAAGAATACGACGTTGTCCGGGTTCCTCTGTATAGTAGAAAAAATGCTATTTTTTACCATCTAACGCGTTAGGCACTTATCACTGTCAACCTGTTACCAATAATAACCTTCCATTAGCATTATTCATTGGTTTATTGTTTTACAAGTGTCGCTGTCTCTCTTTATTCGTTAAGAAATAAACATGATAATTTCTTCCATTAATGTTGTCTATTTTACTGTCTGTCTGATATACATGTCTGTCTTTGTATTTGTAGTTGTATCTATCAATGTGTTCATTCGTTTGTCTGTATGGCGTCTTGTATGTATGTCTGTCGGCGTTTCTAGCTGAATGTCTCTGTCTGCCTGATGACTTCTTTGTATGTATGTCTGTCACACTGTCTGCCTGTTTGTCTGAACATCTGCCTGATTGTCTGTCTGTCTCATTCTATTTATGTCTGGCTTGATGGACGCCTGGCTGGCATTTCTGACCATTGATCTAACAGGTATGTACCCTTTAAGTCGCTTAACAAAAGACTCGATTATCCTAATTTCTTTACTTGTAATCTGGTAAGTATCGCTCTGTTCATTTAAAACGTGTGCGGTTTCTGCTCTAGATATTGGCGTTGTGCGGAATCAGAGCTAGATCTTGGTGTTATGTGTAATCCGTTCTAGATCTTGGTAGTGTGCGCTATCCAATCTAGATATTGGTGATGTGCGGTATCTGATCTAGATTTTGGTGGTGAGTGGTATCTTATCTAGATGCTGGTAATATCTAGTGCTTGGTTTTGTTCGGTACTTGATCTAGATCTTGGTTCTGTGCGGTATTTGATGAATTTTGATCTAGATGTTAGTTCTGCGCGGTATCTTATACAAAAAATTGGTTCTGCGCGGTATCTGATCTAGGTACTTGCGGTATCTGTTCTAGAGCTTGATGGTGTGCGGTAGTTGATCTAGATCTTTGTTATCAGCGGTATTTGATCTAGATGTTGGTTCTACGCGGTATCTTATACAAATAATGGTTCTGTGCGGTATCTGATCTAGGTACTTGCGGTATCTGGTCTAGATCTCTGTTCTGCGAGGTATCTGATCTAGACAGTGGTTCTGCGCGGCATCTGATCTAGAGCTTGATGATGTGCGGTATCTGATGTAGACCTAAGTGTTACGCGGTATCTGAACTAGAGCTTATGGTTGTGTGGTATTTGATCTATATCTTGGTTTTGTGCTGTATTTAGTCTAGGGCTTGCTAGTGTGTGGTATCTGATCTAGATATTGGTTTTATGTCGAATCTGAACTAGATCGTTGTTCGATGTGCTTATTGATATAGAGCTTGGTGCTGTTCGGTACCTGATTAAGAGCTTAGTTCTGCGTTGTTTCTGATCTAGATCTTGCAAGTGTGCGTTATCTGATCTAGATCTTGGTGGTGTGTGGTACATAATCTAGATCCTGGTAATGTGCAGTATCTCATCTAGTGCTTGGTTGTGTACGGTACTTGATGTTAATCTTGGTTCTTTGCGGTATTTGATCTAGATGTTGGTTCTACGCGGTATCTTATATTAATAATGGATCTGCGCGGTATCTGATCTAGGTACTTGCGGTATCTGTTCTAGATCTAAGTTCTGCGAGGTATCTGATCTAGACAGTGGTTCTGCGCGGCATCTGATCTAGAGCGGTATCTGATGTAGACCTAAGTGTTGCGCGGTATCTGAACTAGAACTTTTGGTTGTGTGGTTTTAGATCCAAATCTTGGTTCTGTGCTGTATCTGGTCTAGAGCTTGCTAGTGTGTGTTATCTGATCTAGATATTGGTTTTGTGGCGTATCTGAAATTGATCGTGGTTCTCTGTGCTTACTGATATAGAGCTTGGCGCTGTTCGGTATCTGATTAAGAGCTTGGTTCTGCGTTGTTTCTGATCTAGATCTTGCATGTGTGCGTTATCTGATCTAGATCTTGGTGGCATGTGGTATCTAATCCAGATCTGCTAATGTGCGGTATCTCATCAAGTGCTTGGTTGTGTGCGGTACTTGATGTTAATCTTGGTTCTGTTCAGTATTTGATCTAGATGTTGGTTCTGCGAGGTATCTGATATAAATAATGGATCTGCGCGGTATCTGATCAAGGTACTTGCGGTATCTGTTCTAGATCTTAGTTCTGTGAGGTACTGATCTAGACAGTAGTTCTGCGCGGCATCTGATCTAGAGCTTGATGTTTAGCGGTATCTGATGTGGACCTAAGTGTTGTGGGTTATCTGAGCTAGAGCTTGGTGTTGTGTGGTAGTTGATCTTTATCTTGGTTCTGTGCTGTATCTGATCTAGAGCTTGCTAGTGTGAGTATCTGATTTAGATATTGGTTTTGTGTCATATCTGATATAGATCGTGGTTCTATGCGCTAACTGATATAGAGCTTGGTGCTGTTCGGTATCTGTTTAGAGCTTGATTCTGAGTTGTTTCTGATTTAGATCTTGCAAGTGTGTGGTAAGTAATCTAGATAATGGTTCTGCACGGTATATGATCAAGAGTGTTGTGATGTGCGGTATCTAATCTAGATCTGGGTTATGTGTGTGAGTTCTGATCTAGATTTTGGATATGTGCGGTATATGATCTAGATTTATGTTCTGTGTGGTATCTGTTATAGAATTTGAAACTATGGTATATGTTCTAGAGCTTTATTCAGCGCGGTATTGGATCTAGAATTTGAAGCTGTGCGGTATCTGATCTAGAGCTTGTCTCTGTGCGGTATCTGATCTAGAGCTTGGTTCTGTGAGGTATCATATATAGAGAGTGTTGCTTTTTGGCATCTAATCTAGAGATTGGTGCTGTGCGGATATCTGATCTTTATTTTGGTTCTAATTCTTATCTTATCTAGAGCTTGGTTTTGTGCGGTATCTAATCTAGAGTTTGGTTCTGTGCGGTATCATAAATAGAACTTGGTGCTTTGTAGCAACTGATCTAGAGTTTGGTGTGGTGTGGTATCAGATCTAGATCTTGGTTTTATGCCGTATCTGATCTAGATATTGATTCTATATCGTATCTGATCTAGATTTTGATGGTGAGGCGTATCTTATCTAGATCTTGGTTCTGTGTGGTATCTGATCTAGATCTTGGTTTTATGTCGTATTTGATCTAGACATTTGTGGTGTGTCAAATCTAATCTACGTCTTGACGATGTACGGTATCTGATCTAGATATAAGTGTTGAGAGGTATCTGATTTAGAGATTTGTGATTTGCGCTATCTGATCTTGATATTGGTTCAGTATAGTATCTGATCTAGAACCTAGTGCTTTGCGGTATCATATACTGAGGAAAAAAGTTGGATTCAGATGAATGTGAATTCCCTTAGAGAAGGTTGAACGCTTTATATCTTCCGACCCCTTAAAGTGCTTGAGTTATAAAGTTATATGTTATAAAGCTGTATACAATAGCTAAATATGGCGTTTGAAAAATTGCAAATATCGCCTTCCAGTATGTTACAATACATAAAATTAATAATACACGATGCATTGGCAATAAAAGTGTTTTGGTCAAAGGGTTAATAACTGTGTCAAATTGATCGAAACCTAACAATTTTTTGATCAAATGCAAATATATTGTACCTTGTAAAAATGATTCATGAGAACAATTTAAACACAAATATACCTACAATTGCTGAGCAACTAGTCAAAGTATCTTGCTAACCGTTTTTCCTTCAGTATATATAGAGTTTGGTGTTTTGTGACATCTGATCTAGAGCTTGGTACAATGCAGTATCCGATCTAGATCTTGGTAATGTGCGGTATCTGATCTAGATCTTGATTCTGTGTCGTATCTGATCTAGAGTTAGGAGCTGTGCGGTATCTGTTATAAATCTTAATTTTGCGCGGTATCTGATCTAGAAAGTGGTTCTGAGTGGTATTTCATCTAGAACTTGGTACTGTGTGGTATCTGAACTAGATTTCGGTTCTGTGATGTATCTGATCTAGATCTTTGCTCTGGGTGGTATCTGATTTAAAGCTTTATTATGTGTGGTATCTGATCTAGATTTTGGTATTGTGCGGTATCTGATCTGATCTAGATCTTGGTTCTGCGTGGTGTATGATCTAAATCTTGGTGCTATGCGGTATGTGATTTAGATCTTGGTTTAAATACGTATCTGACCTAGCTCTTGGTTTTATGCGGTATTTTATCTAGAGCTTGGTTGTGTGCGGTATCATGTATAGAGCTCGGTGCTTTGTTGCATATGATTTAGAGCTTGATGCGGTGCGGTTTCCGATCTAGTTCTTTGTTCTGTGCGGTATCTGATCTAGATCTGGCTTCTGTGTCGTATTTGATCTAGATTTTGGTAGTATATGGTATCTAGTCTAGATCTTGGTTATCTAAATATTGGTTTTGTGTCGTATCTGATATGAGCTTAATCTTAATGATGTGCGGTATTTGATCTAGATCGTTGTGTGAGGTATCTGATCTAGAGATTTGTGATTTGCGCTATCTGATCTTGATTTTGGTTAATCGTAGTATCTTATCTACATTTTGGTTCTGTGCGATCCGTGGCTGCATACAAAATTGTGCTTGTTTTTCGAGCAGCTGACGCTTATAATGAGGAACAAACGGTTTTCCCTTGCTCGTTGATAGTATTCATCATGAACCGAGGTAGTTGCAGTTATTTAAAAACGTTTAGCTGTTCAAAAGCCATAGCGAACACTGACTTTCACTCGAAAAATGGGTGTGTTTCGAAAATTTTGAAGTGTTATTTAATAAAGGAGTGTCTCTGTGTCATAAATAAAAAGAAATCCTCATTACCAATAATTTGCGTCAAAGAGACTAGGACATTCGCTGGAGTTTCAACCATTGCCAACTTTTAACGTTAAGAATTATATCTCAATGCGTTGACCCTTTACTCTTTTTGCTTTTTTTAGGCTCATTCACAATGAAAGTATTTGATGAATAAGGAGATTATTTAGGACAATTGAGAATACTCATTTAAAATTCATTCGAAACTATTGTGGGAGAATGCGCATGTGCTCATAATGAGCCAATACTCCCTTTGCCGCATTGTTTTAAATGGTCAACTGCTACAGAGACGTCGAAAAACGTCTCTATGGTGAAAAGGGTTATATCAACATGTGTTTCCGTTGTTTCAGACTGACACACGTTAGTACAGAGGTCCTGCTGCAGAACAGATCATAACCCCACGTCTTGCTGTCTAGGTAACAGTTATTGTTTAGGCGCTAGTAGTATATATATTCTCTTTACAAACAATGCTGACCCAGAGAAATCAGATAACCTTTTGATGTGGCGTCTGATCTTGATGAGGCGCTAGCTGTAAAATGTGTACTATCTTTACAACAGTAAAGACTAGGACAAGCCGGATAACTCTTGGTCGCGGCGTCTGATATGTGCCTACGTTATTTAAATTTTTTGGGTATGGCGTTTAATTGACCGATCGCTGAAGCGCCCGAAGCCGCGCCCACTTAAATCAAGGGAGGTTACTCTTATCATCTCCGACAAG
>JAULCE010330617.1:0-10448 GCA_032359355.1 Macoma nasuta | reverse complement strand
GGTTTTATTAAAAAATCACGTATGTGCCATTTTTTTAAAATGGCACATACGTGATTTTAGAATAAAACCGACCATACCTTCTACAACCACGTAACTACCAATTTATTACTGTGGCAGATACGAGGTTTTCGAAGAACAGCGACGATTTGCTGATTACGACTAGATCTCCATGTCCAGCCACGTTTTTAAAACCGTTGGCATTTTCGTTTCTTCTAGACTTTTCATCCAATTCATCAGATGCTTTCATAGTGTAAAAGTCTATAAATAACATAAGTCGTAATGATTTTAGGTGGAAGACCCCTACCGGCTCGGCAATTCTTATCCGATTGTACACGAGGTGGGTATTATTTGTCACCAGATCGGTCCTTTCGCAAAACCGATCTCGCGTGACATTAAACGGAATATACCGGAAATGATTCACTTAATCCTATGGTGTGACCATTCGTTAGAATCGACTCGAAAAGACGATTCTAACGGTCAGTCCTTACATAGGATTTAGTGAAAAATACAAATCATATAAACAAATCAATCAACAGTGTTTCATTTACGTGTGCTTATCTGTAACCGTTTTAGTCATCGCGGCGTCTAGTCTGACATAGTCCCGTTTAAAATGATTTAAGACAACGGTTGGGCGTAATATTTGGTATAGTTAAAACAATATGATATCGCCATCAAACTCACAAAATTATTTTGATGGCATCCAAAGGTTTTAATATGTGTGGTTTTCTGTGTGGTTGAGTGTGTTGGGTTGGGTGGTTAAATCTCGCCAACAGTTTTTTTTTTTCAGTTATTTTGAGGCGGGACTAGATACAATGCCGACTGCAAAACTGTTATGTTACGCCGCGGACACGGAAAAGATCACACCAAGGAACATAATCCTGTCACCGGGACAACCAGTCTAAGAGCTATTTTTATGCCGAGTGTAGACGTGTGTGCTACTAGTACCTGATTTAACGAATTTGTGTATGTCGCGATCAGGGATCGAACGCGCTACATCCCGCATCCAAAAGCCGAAACACTACAACTGAGCCACCAGGACGGTTGTCGGTCTGTGATAATTTCGAACTAAATCATGCTTGAAATATTGTGAAACAGTGTTATGTAGTCTGATGAGACGCTGCGTCCCCAGCACAGTGGAATATTAAGTCTGTAGTGTCCCTAATACAGTCGAAATTGCATATAAGAACTGTGTTGAGAGAGAAATGTGCTCGATTTAAAGCTGTTAAGTTACCAAGCCATGCAAATGCAAATTTCGACAGAAGAAACAAGTTCCGTCTATATGTCAGTAAGTAAGTATATCTAGGAAATACAAATGATAAATAAATTAAGAAGATCACTATTTTCTTTTCTTCAAAATATTGTTTTCCATATGGACACCCAAACAGATTCCGATTTACACAGTAATGCAAACCATAGCCCCGCAGATAACAGTTTATGCAGCTTATATTATTTTCTGGGTGTACATTTTGCGGGATATACTTTTTGTCAAGTGCCATCGGTAGGACTCTTTAGAGTCTATGTCAGAATCTAAATGTGTATGGTATTTAGTACAATTTATAGGCATTTTTATAGATTATGCATACATTTTAAACTGTGTGTTGTGTTTTTCTCTGTTTCCTAAATCCTAAAACATTCCTAGTGATCCTTTCCCAACCTCCATCTCTGCAAGCCCTCGATAACATTGCTTTTAAAAAATGACAAGGGTTTAAAGTGGTAAGATTTTAATTTATTTAAAAATAGAGACTAGTGACCAAGGGTGTGTCTATTTATGGCCTTCTCAAAACTAAACATCAAAACACATTTTATTGATATATACCGTTAACCGTTATAACACTGTTATTGCGTCAAATAACTAGGCTCGCCCACCGTTCTATGATTTAACCAGTACCCCGCTTTAAAATTGTGTCTGCTAAACTGCCACCTGATTAACTTTGAAACAGTATCTCGTGTACTTTAAATTTGTTGAAACTACTGTTTGAGTGTTAAACAGCTCAAATCCGGAGCAGAAGCCGAGTAAATCGGCGTCTGATCTGGATCCGAGTTGTTTAAATGTATCATCACACTCGCGAATTGCAGGTTAATGGTTAAAATAATTCAAATTGCGGACATTAAACGAGCTTTGCGTATTGCTATGAATAGTACCTCTAATAGTTTATGGTTGGTTATTTCTTCTATACACTATAATAGAAAATACATTCACAATTGTCAGGATAATTTCATTATTATTATTATTATTATTATTATTATTATTATTATTATTATTATCGTCGTTGTTGTTGATGTTTAAATCGTTGTGTTTTTATCGCTATAATTGTAATAACTGTGTGTTATATTTAATTATTATTTGTATTCGTATATTCTAGATACACTTTCACTGATATTCTAGTGTAATATATTTTCTATTTTCGTGACTGATGTTGTTTGTATTGCGTGTGAAGTCTTGGTAAAGGATTTTTCTTCAGGGTACAGTTTTTCCTAACAAAACAGAAAAGTGCAGTTCGTTTCTAAATTAAAGGGATTCTGGTTAAAACGGACACAACATTCATTATGTACATACCTATTTACAGTTACATCCTTGTCCGTTATATAGACTTGTAATATCCTATTTAATCCGATATAAAATCACAGAATATGCACTATTTTGTGTGTTTTGTTTATCCAATGCTTTATTAAACTATGTTTTAATGATTTACACAGTTGTCATCACAAAAATCCAAATATTTGTAGTATATCCAGGTAAACAAAATTATGTAAATTTATAAACACGCACAAAATCACTGGTGGTCATGTGCATAAATCCAAAATTTACATTAGCTATAAAATACACAACGTCTCAGTGTTAAAACCTCCATTGTCATTACCTTTTACTCTTTAAAATTATCTTTTAACCAATATGTAAGCGGTGTTTACTTGTATGTATACTCCGCCGCGCTCTATGCAATACACTGAGCTGAACACGGCCTCAGCATACTTCTTTCCTATAGTCATACCGCAATACACATGAGTTATTGTTATTACAATCCTGTCTATCAGAAACGAGCTCGGCCTCGCTCCTGATTGGTTAACGTGTAAAGCCCCTCAGGACATATTTATCTCTCGTCGTTTCTAGATCCCCCAAGTAAACAAGAAGAAAATGGTAATCTAGCCGGGGAGTGAACCGCTGTAGCAGCGGAGCGAGAGAGGTAAAATTCAGCAAAGTGTATTAGTGATCACCGAATTGAAATGAGTAACGAGCTTGGATTGAATGCGCTGCGGTTTAATTTATTTTCTATCTGGAATACACTAGGCTATTGCTGAAGCACGAAGGCTACACGCTGTTGTCATCTCTTCGGGGATCTAGAAACGTGCCACATCTAGCAAGTATCACGTGCTGTTGGAATCTTAGTCAATTTCACAATTGCAAAGTTGCCAAAGCTTACCGCCAACGTACAGATGGCCGATAAGCTGCTAGGTCAAATTACGTCGTTAGAGTTATGTATGAGGTGTTCAATGGCAAGTGTATTCACGTGGAATAAATACCAATGGATGGAAATATAAAGTGAAAGTCGCGGAGTTGTACGTATTGTTGGACGGGAAGTGGCTGCAGTGTACGAGAACAAAAAAGAGAAATGACAGACGGCAATATGTAAAGCAATGAGCCCTAGATAATAGACTGGAAAATCATTTCCTCTATCTACCCATACACGCCGTGTGCTATTTCAGACTCATTCACTGTGAAAGTATATGATGGATATAAAGATTATATAGGAGAAAGGAAAACGCCATATTTGGATGGATTTGAAAAACATGAAAACTGGAGCTATTGTCCTTTGTGGCTGATTTGCAATAGTGACTTTAATAGTCATCTGATAGTGAGGCATCGAAACACGTATCTTTGGAGTAAAGTACATTGAAATAGCTTATTAGAAGAATCGTATCGGCCTGGCGAGTAAGTGGTAAAGTAAAGGACTTTAGTCTAAAGTCCTTTACTTTACCATTTATTCGCCAGACAACTGCTATTCTGGGGTTGCACATACGTTTAGGTGACTAAGCATGTTATACCCTAGCAGCGTTTGAAACCATCTGAACCCTTTACTCGTTATAGTCGCCTTTTGACGCCTCGGTAGCTGGTAATTATTAAAACTTTTGTTGGAAATGAAGCAAATCATGAGCAAATGCTTCGTTTTCCACAAGGCTTAAAGCCATTCAAAATTGATGTTTTCAATTTTTTCTAGATAATCTTCCAGTACTTCATTGTGAATGAGCCTTACAAAGCGTTTTTGCGCATTTCTACCAAAGCTTTTTTTAAATGATGGAAAACAGTATTGTTTTGCACCAAAGCCATTGAAACAAACAACATGGATACCATTAATTAGTCGGACACTCTTATGTTGCGAGGGGATGGTCGTGCAGCCTCAGCTCATGTCAGTGATATATCTGCCTAATTTTCTCGAGTGTGTTAGCGAGCACTCGCGGCTGTGTTTACATCGACCAAGGCTATATTGAACGTGTGTAGAGTGACAGCTGTGTATACGCTGTTATTTGAAGTGAACTCGTTATCAACCCTTATCGGCTTTTTTTCTATTATCGGTAATATGTAGGGACTTTCTCAAAATGGTTCAGGTAAGTAGCTTATCGAGAGGATCGGAAATGCGTGCGGTAAAATGTTAATGAAGGCACCCAGCAAAAAAGACGAAGTTCATGACCTTATTAACATAAAATGAATGCAGGAATATTTTAGTTGGGTGAAGTGACTTTACACGAAGAACCTCTAAGCATTGGTTGAGTTTTAAATAGGTGGTGTACGTTGTACGTAAATCAAGTTTTTTGCAATAGCCAACAGTGAAGTCCCAGTTTAGTCCTCTTGTTGAAAATATGGCATGTATTATAATCATATAATTCGCATGGAGATGACGGTTTACTGATCACTACTCGTATAAAGGGCAAACATTGCAGAACTAGATCGGACGCCTCGAAGGAGACGCGGTGCCTTTCTTATTCTACAACGTTTGCAAAATACGCATATCGTACACCTACACCGATGTTCACCACAAGTTTGTTTTAGTTTTATCACCAAGGAAAGAATCTAATGAAAATTATGAAAACCAAGGCAAAAGAAAAATACCGTTTATTAAATGGATTGAAATTATTGTAGGAAATTGAGCATTTGCTCAGTACAAACAAATGTTTTTTTCTCACAATGGTTTTAATACCTATAAGTTACTGATGCGTTAAAGGCGCCTTAGTGGAGGAAATTGATAAATGTATATCTTGCTCATTTGTTGTTAAATGATGATATGTTATTTTACCTTATTGCGTTTCTGTATTTATTTGCGTTGTGAAAATAAATTGATTTTTATTAGAATAATGACATTGTCATTTGTATTACCCAATTTTAATGGAATAAGGAAATGCTGTTAAATTCTTATATCTTCACAGTGGATATGACATTTGAAAGTTGATTATCTTATGTCATATTAAATAATATGTTTATATTACTTCAATCTAAGTTTTTTTTAAGTTTTTAAGGATATGTTAACAGCGTTGGCACATGTTTTTCTTTTAAATTACCGTCTATTGGTGTAAATGAACACACTTTTTTTAATAAAAACATATAACATTAAGATTAAACATGTTTTTGAAAAAGAAATGCAGTCCTTTATTTTGTACAAATGTGTTCAACCCTTTCACTGCCATAGGCGACTTAAATCGACATTGAAAAAAGTGAACTCCCAGATCAGACACCTTATTAGACTTAGGGACTTCACTTTTTTGCAGCGAATTTCATTCCTAATATTAGGGTTTCGGAAAAGCTAATGTTTATATAATTATTTCTGTGTAATTATTTTGCTTAAATAATTGATCCAAAATCAGTTACAACCGACAATTTTAAATTTAGCTGCGAAAGGGTTAAGTTGGCGTGTTTGATCAACGGTTTTTGTCCATATTGCACGTATTAGGGGTTTTACCTATTTGGCTGCCAAGGTAGATGGGGACAACATCGATATAGTGAAGTTAAAGAACAAACGACGTCTTTCCAATGCGTCGTGTGATCAGGGACTTCGCTTTTTTGCCTTAGAAATAAGCCTTATAATTACAGGCACCAAAAATGCGACAAATGTATTACTATATTGATATTCTTTATTTAGCGAAACTATTTGATCTCAAATAAGATTTAGACGACGATTTCGATTTGGTACAGAAAGAGTTATAGCAATGAATGTAAATTGTTGTCCTTTAGTGACAGACCAGACTGGGTTTCATATGCTCTTTATAGTCTCATTCGCAATGAAAACATCTTATAAATCGGAAGAATGTCCAGGAGAAAGTCATGGTATTGTGCTACAAAGGAGTCAGAGGGCGTATATGTGGAATAAAATATTAAACTAGAATTTTAAGATTGAAAGATGATTAAATTACTACATAATAAATTATCATATTTCATACTAGAAACGATAAAATAATTACCAGATTTACATTGTACTTAGCTCCTTAACTGAATTTTTTTCTTCAACGTTGAGATATCAACTTTCAGATTTGCTCACAGTGTTATTGTCTTTTGATAACATCCCACTTGCAAGTCAAGAATCGATATAAATCCAAATTTCTTCGCAAAACTTTATTGTATGACCAACGAAAGACGATGTTAACGAATGATCTCATCTTAAAATTTAGTAAATAAATAAATATTTTAACATTTGGAATAGGCTAGCTATCTGGATCATTTAGACCATGGATCCCATATTAACCCTATACTCCATATGCCATTTGGACTCTTAAACAATGTAATTATAAAATGAAAAGGAAGATTATATCGCAGAAAGTTAAGTACCAAATTTGAATGGCTCTGAAATAAATGTGGAAAATCGGGCCTTTTCTCATGATGACAGGATGCTCCATTTCCCTCAATGTTTTCAAGAGTCTGAGGCGACAAAAGACAAAAGGCGTATCAATAGAGCGAATGGTTAAACAACAGCCATTATTCTATAGGATAGACAGTAGAATTGTGCACTAGCATGAGGCAAATTCTAGGTTTAATAATGTAGCATTTTAAAGTTTTATGGAAATATTGGCAAACACAAGAAAACTACTTAGTCGCCACAAAAAAACGACTTAGTCGCCACACATAGGTTTTACTGTGATATACTGTGATGTAAAGTGTTTCAGCGAAATGTCTATACCTAGAGTGTTAATTATGTGTCCTTGTAATTAAACATTAAACTATCAAACTGTGTTGAACCTATGTAATATATAGTTTCAAAAGTAAAGTCAGAATAGCTTAGGCGCCCATGTTTTCTTTTTTTTTCTTCAGAAAATAAACTTGATATAAAAAGCTCTTACACATGAATGTTTGTTAAATTAATTGTGTATATAGATAGAGGTCTAAATTGTAGGTACACATCTTATGAAAACACCTTGCATCTTTCAAAACAATGATTTTCAGCAACTCAAGGTTTGATTTTATAAACTAATTTGTTTCGTTCTCAAAAATCTGAGGGGAGACATTTGAAGGAAAGACAAGATCTGAAGCTCGATGACCAATCTTTTTTGATGTCATGTAAAATACGTATCAATGTATCGTATTTTGACAGTAATTGCATACAATTCCTGTTGGTTAATAACACCAATGTCAGTATAATTACAAGGCTCCATAAAAGCGCGGGTAAATTAATTACAAGGCTCCATAAAAACGCTAATATTTTGTTTTTAAACAATCGACTGTGTAAGCTTTTCTTCAAGACGATTTTAATGAATGGTCACAACATGTTTGGTTGAAAGGTTGTCCAGAAAAATCACGAGTTATGCTGAAACTGACATTAAAAGGAATATTATCATTATCTTATACACCTATCTATATGTGTTTTTCAATACGATCTATATTTAAACGAATACTTTAAAATCAGTACCATTTAAACAACATATCACACGGACTTTCATAGTTGATAAATAAATTACACGTTTCAATATTGCATCAATGATTGATAGGATGCAAATTTAAACTTTGTCAATGACTTTACGGTTTTTAACAGAAGTTTGTTTTAATAATTCATTCAAAATGTATATGTCGTGCATACCCCATATACTAAACATTCACATGATCTTGAAGTGATTATGTACATGTATATGTGTGACGTTTGTTTAAATCGTCGGTTCTTCTAAAACAACTTGCGTGCCAGTTTTACAAATTAGCAATAACGCGACATTGGAAATTCTATCGAAGTTCGTCAAATAGCACATTACTGACATTTTGACAGATGACAGTTACTAGATTTAAGAAGATATCGACGGTTTTGGCCTAACATACACGAAAAATGTATACACAGATATGTATTCCGTCTGAGATAAAGATTACATATGAAATATAATTTATAGATTTTCCAAAAATCCTTTTGGTTGAATGATTCAATAATGTATTTTGATTGGCTGATTAATTGCTTTTTCTAAACCTAACAAAACTGATATAATTGTGTGTATATAGAATTGCTTTTCCTTTACTGATAAACAAGAAGTTACAGCCGTTATGTAGATACTTACAATTAGTATTATTATGATTAGTTTATAAACATTATTGTTTTTTTATTATTATTAGTTATATAATAATTGCTTTGTTATTTTTAAAATAATAATTATATTTATTATATTACTATTAGTATTACTAGTGTTATTTTTGGAAGTAATAAACGTTAATCATAACAATATTTAATCTTGGTAAATGGAAATCGAATTTGGCAAATCGTAAAGTAACATTAAATATTTTATTGCTTTGGGCAGTTTGATTGATAAAAAACTAGAAAGAAAATATAACATGATATTAGAGATAAAACAAAACATGCTTAATTCTTCCGGTGATCATACACACGGAACTATTTTGCAGTGGAAAACGGGTACTGACTCTGTACTGTTTATATGTCTTTTTTTTTTTAAAGTGGTGTCTTTTAGCCAGATTTTAGTTTAAACACTTTACTCATAGATACACATTTGTCGCTGCTGTAGCAGATAACTATTGAAAACATAGTGGAAAATTGAGCATTTGCTAATAAAAAGCAAATGCTCCGTTTTTCACAATGTTTTCAGCGTCATTTAACGTTGATACGTTTGTTTCTCTTATACATTCATCATATACTTTCATGGTGAATGAGTTTTAAATAGCATATAGGGGAAAGGGTTCAATTAAGCACTAAATACGTGACATATATTGGCATTAACTAATAGATCTATATTATCTGAGGCATTCTGAATTTCTTGAGGCATTTATAATATAAAGTAACGTGACAAAAGGGTTAGTTAGTTATTTATTTCAATACATTTCTTCTCCCCGGTTTAGGTCTTCCAATCATTTTAGACACAGTTGTGGTTATAATAAACCAGTCGAATGAATTTCCCGTTGATGTAAGTGTAAAGCATGTTTAGCCTTCAAATGAGTTATACTTTATTTCAAACGTTAACCGTTAAGTCCATATGCAATGTGTATTAAACTTATTTACAATGAAACCGTATGATAAATAGGAACATTTATCTAGAAAAAGGAAAACACCAATATTAAATGACTTTGCAAAATTGTGTGAATATATCATTTGCTCATTAAGAGCAAATGCTCCTTTTTCGACAGTGTTTTCATGTGCCATCTGCTACAGGGGCGTTAAAATGCCTATTCATTCAGAAAGGGGTTGTCTCCATTTTCCTGAACATCATGCATGGTTTGAAACTAGCATTAAAAATATAAAAAATGTGCATACGAAAATTCGTTAATTGAGTGTTTTTCTCACCATTTAATTATTATAAATATACAAAGAGCGTTTTGGGGGCTAAGATATGTTATTTAACACAAGTGAATGTTGAAGCATGTTGCTTCCATATCTTGAGAAAACATAATCATGCAAGTGACATATGAACATGTTTTGCAATTTGGCAACAATCACTATCACGATGTAATTTTGTATGTGCTCACTTATACATTATATATCATCACTACTTGCCGGCGTGTTGCCACCATATGTGTATTTAGAAAAAGCACTGCGCATCATGCCTATAAACGCTAATATAGTAGACAATGATCAGAGTGTTCTGTATGCGAAATTTACTTTTTCAGACAGTGATGTTCAATATCTGCCTTATTGTTTCAACACAGCCCCTGATTAAGTTACTTAAAGGCGTTTGCGGCAGTTACAAATCTCGGATCTCGCGAGAGTTACGTTACACCGGTGTACAAGCATTTCACACATGTTAACATAGTTTTAAATAGTTCGTCTAAATATTTGTTATTTGTTACTTGATTAATTAAATGCAATGTGAAAAATGCATATGCAATTTTCACATTGCATTTAATTATTCATTTTATGAGTGTAATGGTAAATGGCTCTTTATGGTTCTAAACCATAGAAAATGTGAATATGGTCACTAGAAAAGAGTCAATAAAATCTTAAAAATATCGGTGACCCCTATTTTTTATTTCATATTTCAACAAGTAT
>JAULCE010330506.1:0-10448 GCA_032359355.1 Macoma nasuta | reverse complement strand
GGAAATTCGCAAAAGCGTATCTTTCGAATATCCAACCGAATCTCCAATACCTAACGTCTTATATCCAGCTGGATATTCGTTCCTTTTATGAGCGAATCTCCAGCTGAATATCCAACGTCCAACGTCCATAAACCAACGTCCAGCTGGAAATTCGCATAATCATGTTTTCCGAATATCCAGCTGAATCTCCAATACCTAAAGTCTAATATCCAGCTGGATATTCGTTCCTTTTATGAGCGAATATCCAGCTGAATCTCCAACGTCCAACGTCCAGCTAAATTCACGCAAATCTTTGAATTACATCATACTGATAAGCCGAATAACGAATTCGAAAATAACGACCGGATTTCCTTCATATTTTGTTTGCGGGTGAATCTTTTAAATACTTTCACATTCTGTAATGGCATGTGCAGTGGGGATACGCAATTCTTTCTCGCTTAAACGCTAACGCAAATGCAATGTGCATTCTATAACAATAAGACTAATAATCCGGGGTTTTTTACAATTTAATCAATATGAGTGTCAAATAGTTCGGAACCGGATCAGACGCCGAGTATCTCGGCGTCTGATCTGGCTCCAAAACAGTTTGTGTAGGTCATTAACGAACGGTTTTTAACGCGTGAGTTGGTAAACAATAACGTTACATCCATTACATACATAAAACATTGTCCTCGTGGGGTCTATAAGATTTGCATAGGTATGTGCGTTGCGTTGTTCGGGGTATTCAACGAGCACTTGGGAAACCTCTTCAGCGTAAAGGCTTGCATAACTTGCCTGTCACTTCGAAAAAAACGTTCGCTTAGCCCTTAGACCGCCAGAGATATGCCCTTTGACGCCTCTGTAGCAGATGACAATATAAAAACAAGATGGGAAAGAAGAGAAACAGATCATGGAATGTTCTCTATACGGTAATTACCCAGAGCATTTGGCCAGCAGATAATAAGCAAATAGTGCTGCCTCTAATCAAACTGATCAGCTGTCTGGTAAGAGTCAACACAATTTGTTTTTCTGTCCAATCATTTTTAATTTATAAATGTATAAACACCGGATCGTTGTCCGTTTATTAGGATAATTACAGTAACACCTGAGTGACCGAACATTTAGTACAGTCAACCCTGTCTTGAATGGTCATCAAATAAGGTATCATGGCGACTATTACAGATTGACACCGAATGCAAAATTTAAGTTACAAAAGAACTGTCTGCATTACTTTAATTCTGCTTAAAGCGAACACCTTTCCACAGACCATCAATTCCTCATTTTAAACGGTGGCCGCTTTATACAGGTTTGACTGTAATGACAAGAGTTACCGAACACTTAGAGTAATAATGTCCATGATACGCGGCATATAGAACGGCCGACATGTACATGCCGACCATTTCTCCGGATATTTCCGGAGATCTCCGGATTTTTCCGGATTTTAGAAATATTCTCTATAACCACTGTTCAAAAACTGCAAGCAGCATGGCTCACACTGAGACGCCGTGATGCACGGCGTCTCATTGGGATCCAAGCCGTTTGCAAATGGAATCATAGTTTCTTCAGCAGCACGCATAAAGGTGAATGTTTGCCAAGATCTCCGGATTTTTCATGGCCCAGTTATGGTCACCCTGTCATATATTATACAAGGTGCAGGATTCGCGCAACAAATCTGATAGTAAGGAAATCGACACTTCATTCCCTCGAGTAAACATTTTTTAAATTTTATATTTCGCAAAACCAATTGGAATTCCGAAGAATTTTGATTGACAGCCGCGCTTGGCCAATCAGATAACGGCATTGGCGCACCGTTATTGGCCCCGCTATTACGTTAGACACGATATCAATATGAACGAACTTGGTCTCCACGCGGCGATTTTCATTGTCATTATGTAAGCAAATCGATATATTTTGACATCATATTGAAGCTATTAAGTTTTAAAATAAAAAAAATCAGGTCGGTAGTTTTGGCTTGTATATAAAGAAAATGAAATAATAACTTCAGTAAAAGGCAATCATACTTAGTACACTATTTTACTGTATTTCAAACCTACGGTACCAATTCACTGTGCGTATTATTTGGATCCAATATATCCGTCCTTGTAGATGCCGAGTAACTCGAAATATAAACCGTGATTGAACTTTTTTTACATACATACATGTCACTCGACATCTTCATAAGCAACAAAAAACATAACAAAGAAATCATAATACCGAACTTATAGAGATAACTACAAAAAATCCGATGTTAAAAAACTATGTCACATAGAGATAACTACAAAAAAATCTGATGTTAAATTAGGTCACATAGTTTTTGATTTTCACTTACGAAATAGTTTACAATATTTAGAAGCGTTGTCTCTCGCATCGAACACATATTAGTTACGTCGCCAAGCAAATAACTGAACTGGGATTGACATAATATTCAAAAATAATATTTCTTTCTTTTCATAAAATTCTCTGAGTGTCAAATATTTTTAACCGTACCTCGACATCTGATCTTGCTCCAAACTGCTTGTAAATAGTATCAGTTCTCAGTGTCTATCAATATTGCGGTTTAATTGCAGAATATAAATGAATGGTAGATCGATATCGATACATAATAACAAGGGCCTGTTTACAATTCATAAAAAAATAAACGATATACTCGCTATTTTCAAAGATTATTATTTACATTATCGCATCAAGTCTAATAGTTATATCCCAGAAAAAGTTGGATATTAAAATTAATGCCAAATAGATTTAAATGTCAAATTTAAATACATCAAATTGATACGTTTCTCTAGTTTTACTAAAAACATGAACATAAAATTTCCCCCGGCTAGACGCCGCATCGCAGATGTAGTGACTAGTCACGGTTATTTCATTTGCGTACAAACAATTCAGATTGTATAGGTCCGTGATGAGATGTAAGTAGTCTTGTAGTGAAATTGTCGTCTACTGCAAGCTAATTTGCTTGATAAAAAATGTAAACATCATGCCATTGTTTTGACAAAGTATTAATTGAGACAAGTTAATACGCCGACTTTCACAGCGTCTGATCTGAATTCAAGCATAATCCAGTCGGTTGGTGTTTATTGGAATAAACAGACATATGGTGACAGTTGATACCAGATGGGTTCAATTAACAGTATCCCACTGTGTGGCCCTGTAATATTTTCATATGTTAAATAACACATGAAAGCAAGACCGGTCATTGTTTAAACCTGCTCGTAGGATAGACTAATATGAGCCTTCTCTGTCCCTACACCAGCCATTTTTACGATTTCATGTTGCTGGTTAGGGTCAGAGGAACTAATTAAAACCCGGGAATTTCTTCACCCACGCGGGAGAGGAACTTTAAATCAATCTAAGTAAAAATTTATTGGATTAACATTTCAAGCTTATAAATTTATTATCGATATATTCATTAACTTTCTGGACCTATATATGGCTATAAGCCGATTTCGGAAGGGAGAAAGCTAATGGGAACCGTTTTCTTTGAAAACACACCTTTTTCTTCGCTTTGTTCCCGAACAAAAGTGAAGCATCGAAAATATATATTCATTTTTTTTATAGAAAATGAAGCCAATGTTCAACAACAAAGCATAACTTTCTCAGAACACGGTTTCCTTGAGAGAATTCTTTTATTTCATCCCAAGTTTGAATGTATAATGAATCCCGTTACCTTGATGGCAATTAAGATGTCTGTTATATGATCATTACAGCAATATCTCAGGGTGGCTGAAGTAAACCATCACCTTTGATCTCTTTAGATCTATACAGTCGAACTTCGTTGGCTCGAAGTTTCAGGGACTATTTTGATAAGTCTCAATTACCGAAAGTTCGAATGAAATTCGAACTTTCGGTAATTAAGGCTTACCAAAATAGTCCCTGCCAACAATTTTAGTGCTTACACAACAAAAACCTTTATGTTTTGGTCCATAAATAATGTATTCGACATGCATAAATTCGAGCCATCCATGCTCGACCCAACGAAGTTCGGCTGTATGTTGTGTTTTAATCCCTAACTTACCATAACAGTACAAGAATCAAGCTTTGTCCATTGCAAATAGTGTAGATCCAGATCTCATGGTTCCTAAGTCCCAAACATATTTTGCTCCATATACGCCTTTTGATGCCCCAGTCGCAGATAAGCATTGAAACAGTGGGACAATTAGTATTTGCTCATGTGCGAATGCGCATTTTCCCATGATATCGCTCACCTGACTGAAGGGTTGCAAAATATCTTTGCATCTAGACGTATTAGGAAAATTGACCCGCTCCTGGCGGCCATGTTTTATGACATATCTTGAGCAAACTTGATTAAGTTCTACCAAAGGATCGTTTCGATGAAATTATTTTGAAATTGAACCAGTTGTTTTTTGAGGTTTTCGAAGTTTTCTAGGAAACTGGTGGCCTTGTTTTTAGCTCGTCTGTACATATAGTACAGAGGGAGCTTCTCTCATACCTCCGATGGCGTAGTTGTTGGCGTGCCGAGGCGTAAACAATGGTCACCTTTGGTGTTTAAGTTTTGCTTTTTGTAAATCGGTTGTTCGTTAAGCTAATCAATTCATCATCCCAAAACTTACATATTTAATACCTACACTCTACATTTTGAAGTACTTTTGCAAATGTTAAGGTTTGTTGTTAAAGGTTCCCTCTACCTTTTCTTAAGTTCTCTTTTTACCCCTTTGACTCTAGCGTTCATGATTGACACATGTAATGCTTGTGGCAAGGTATTTAATCATAACAACATTAATGATGTGTTGACATGATGACATTCACCTCGACTTTCTTTTTAAGCAATAATTTCATTACATGTGGATCTCACATTTAGTCAATATATAATCTAATCCTTCTGAAAAGCCCTTTTCATGCCATTTTTTAAGTCACTTTGACCCGACCTACATTTTTAAACATTGGCAATAGCTTTTGAACCATTTTACTTGGGGCTTTCATATTTGATATGTATTATATAGATCTTTTCTCACATACCAGCAATGTTTACCTGACGACCTTGAGCGTTGTCTTACTTTTTTAATTTTTCAGCTCACTCGAGTCTGATCATACGAGCTTTTGTGATCGGTCTCCGTCCGTCGTATGTTCACATTTTCTTTAAACATCTCTAAAACCACTTGATGGAAGTTGACGAAACTTCGCTAGCATATTCCTTTGATGATGACCTTACAAATCTATTCCACGAGGAGTTCTGGTTGCCATCGATGGTATTGAAATGAAAATCTTTAAAAACAAATCTTCTTCTCAAAAACGGCGTCTGGTCTGGGACTTCGGCGGTGAAAAGGTTTATGTCAACTGACTTTGATCCAGACTGCGTGATGATATATTTTGGCCGTGATAAACAAGATAAGGGTAAACAAAATGTTAAAATGACGGATGCATATACCTGTAGTGTGGTGATTGTAAAAATTATACCGTTTAAGTGTTGCACCTAAAGGGCGGCTTAATCCTGAACATTTTTCAGTAAAAGTAAGAAAAGAAATGAGTTTCGATCCAGGGAACACACAATTGAATGGTAAGAGTGCATAGTTATCGCCCCTGTACATGAGAACAACACTTGCTGCACATTGAAGTAAAACATTAATTCAGACATTCATTATTGAACTGAACCAAATCAGGTCCAATTTGTATCTCGGGTTAAAATCTGTTTCTAAAATAATGTGATATTTGCAAACATGTTGGACCCGTTTCAGATTGATGCCGACGGCGTCTAATGCAGATTTATACTGTTTGACACTGGATAGAAAAGTTCACAAAAATCAACAGAATCGGATTTAAGTTTAAAACTGCAGCATGCGAGAGTTTGAGCAGAATCACAGTATTTATGTGTCTGTATTTCTTTTAAATAACACAAATGCACAAGAATGTCCGATTAGCAATTATGATTAATTCCGAATGTGAACATATGACCTTTGTCACCCAAAACGGAAATACAAAGGTCCGTATCGAAACCTCACCCTGCCAGATAAAACCTCCTGAATTTGTTGTGTATGTGATTTATGTTAGTGTGTCTCGTATCCATAACGCCTGTGTGCTTGAATCTTTTCGTTCAATATTCGGGTATATCCCAATGTCTATATCTGCACTCGAATGTTCCATTTAAGTGATAAATTATATTCGCTAATTCAGTTCTGGTAATATTAAACTTTCAGTAAAACTGCATACTTCCAGATCGTATGTTTCTAGGTTACAAACCATTTTAATTTCGATAATATTAATAAGAGCTTAGCAGCTGGCCTTATAAGACAAATGTAAAGTTTGATGTCCAGTCTGGATATGCAACTTGGGACGACAGTAGATTCTTATCTGTGCTACCAAGACAATTACAACCAAATATTCCCTGCAACTATTTCGAGCCAACAAACTTTTGACGCTATTGTAGCAGATGATAATTTAAACCATGGTTGGAATTTGAGCACTTAACTGCTTGTAACGAGTAAATACTATTTTTTTCACAATGGTTTTAAACCCCATTCAGTTGTGTGTTTTCCATTATTCTATATAAATATGTCTTCCTTTCAATTGTATGCTTCCATTGAGGATGAGTTTAGAAATAACATGTGGCGTAAAGGATTAAACTGTGTCTTCCTATTTATACCGTAATCCAATTTTCTTCGAAGTTCTTATTGGGGATGGCAACGGCTACCTAAAAATCTGGCCGATTGTCCGTTAATTTCACTTATCGGCTAACCGATCAAACAATTAGCTACTTATCATAAACAAACCCTGTTCAAAGTCGTCTATGGGCGCGTTTGTTCCCCACAAACTGGTTTCAGTTTTAAGTTTTGGTTTGACACGATATTGTCTAAAACCAGTTCGGGTTTGGACGGTTTGGATGCTCGTGAACAAATGGCCGGTTTTATACACACTCGCGCAATGAGGAAGTTCTGATCTTTATGAAACGAAATACAATCCAGACTCGGACATAATATAATATTATACAGTTTCCTGATATTTTATTCCTTTTTCACAACCCGATTTACAGTTTGGAGCCACATCGCACGCAGACTTACAGCATGCGTATGTTCTGGCTTCAAACTTGTTGAAAAGGTTGTCGTTATTTGAAGCTCAATTCGTTTATTTTCTATAGATAAACAAAGTCACTACAAAATATAAACTATTTCACCTGATCACAGAACTAGATCACCACCATGACCTTCCGACTTTTTTATGTTGACAAAAGTATACCAGTATTCGGATAAGCAAACCTCGAAAACCGCTACAAAGAGCAGTTTGTTTGGGAACAAACACGCCCTAAATAACTATCTACTCAATTTGTGCCGCAGTCGGTCATATTAAGTGGTAACATTTTGTACCTGTATTGTCGCCATCTGGAACCAATTACATGGTAATTATTATTGTAAAAAATGTTTGTATTAGACATTCATACGCCGGTATGAAGTTAAAATAAACATTTCGTCATCTTAGTGCAATAACCAAATATGAGCAATGCAATAAAGAAGAAGCTATCGAGTTGTTGCACTAAGATGTCGAATTGATATTTCTCAAACGTGTGTTAAACTGTTATATTCTGCAATAAATTATAACCTCATATTGACTTCTCAAATAGCCGGGGAGCTCTATCCTACTCACTTGTTTAATGAAGAGCTATCTGTGTTGAAGAAGGCGCTATGTACAAAGCAAACTATATTTTTGACAAAGAGCGCTATAAGGCAAGCTATATTGTTGGCAAATAGTTAGGATCCAGAGCTTAGCTTCTGTGTTTCCAAGATTAATATTTACGCTTTTGCTGATATGTCTATTCGAAGCAGACCGCCCCGCCATTCGTGTGACAGTTTATACTTATCCTGCAGATCGCTACCGCTGTACAATTTGCTTCTGATCTAGAACCACGCTCTTTTGATACAAAGTTATTTTTGTCAAATAAAAAAAAGAATCAGGTGAATTCGCAAATAGCATATGCTTTAGACCTGCGATAGTATTTTCGGCAAGAAAAAAGGCATACTAAAAACATTTTCATACAGGAGTAGCAAAGATAACGAACATTTATCACATTTATTCACACTTTAATTCAGATAAGCAGAAAAATAATACGTCATAATTATAAACAAATTTTGTTTTCAACGCTCGTGATCACTTGACGCTCATGTGCGGTCATGATGCAAACAACTGGTAATCCACATCTGACGCCGAGAAACTGGACGTCTTGTTTGGGTGCAAACTGTTCGACACTTCGGTAATTGATCCCAATTTTATAAATTATTTAACCAAACCCTCTTTTGATGTAAAAAAAAACTTAACATAGAGATTAAACAGGTAATCTGCGAAAAATATGAGCAAACTGTCGGCGGCTTCTTATTAATTTTGAGAATGCAAAGAAGTATGTGTATTAAATTTTATTAAAGCAAACAGAATTGAAAATCGCAAAATTTAAAATAAAATTACTAGTGTTCTTCCTTTACATGGCAATTCAAAATGTTTCACTAAGAAAAAACAAAAGGCACAAATCTAACCACTACACGAAACAAACACCATTTGTTTAATTCAAAGTTGGCTCTTAAACATATCAATTGTGTGGTTCATACAGGTAAGTGTTTTCCTGCTACTTGTACACAACATTATCCAATGCCGTTTCCCTGTTGCTCATGTTTACATTTTAAAAGCCAGGATATACATCCCGCGCTAGCGCACTGCTTCTGCTTAAGACTGCCTAATCGCACAATAATGAACGCTACACTGGTAGGATTGTAGCACGAAGACGGACGCATTCATACTTAAAAGTAAACACTATTATAAGGCACTGAAGGGCCTTACAGTATGTCGCTCTCATCTGTCTTAGAAACACTATATACAAACGTGGCCCGAATAAAATGTCCCTTCAGAAATTATAGGAAATTAGATGTTGATGTAGTACAGAAGTTCAGTTTGTCATTAGTTCGTTTTAACTCTTTCAGATATTGACAAGATATTAATTTCGTAATTCATTGTAGTTGCATGAACCTTTTGGTAGCTGTATAGCTAATGGTTGCCATGTTCTTTTTACAGATATCGCAAAAAAATCATTAATTTGTTATTGAGTCGGAAAAATTGGCCGGAGTAGTTTCATAAGTTCGAATTACCCAAATGTCGAATTAAATTCGATATTCGGGTAATTCGAAATACATTTAGGTATGGACACTTTGGACACTAATCCAAAAAGCAAACCTCTATTTTATGGTTTAGCTTTTAGTTCGGGTTAAACATGCATTCGACTTATCCGAAGTAGATATGAGCATTGCAATACGTTTTCCAACCGACATATATATCAGACAATGTAGACAAAGATTTGAACAAATGAATTGATCATTCTACACTGTTCAGATGCCATATCGGAGGTAGTTTATCCGAGTTTTCATAATGTTTGAAACCATAAAGCGACCCTTAAATATAAATTCCAATAATAAGTATCTAAATAGACGTTGGTTCATATAGAATATTTTTTATTAACTATGCATTATTTGCAAGCTTGATTTATTTGTCCTATTCCAAAAGTACCAAGTGCTGCATATGTTCACTCGTGTTAGTTACTTTACACACGTGGCTCATCATCGCATCGAAAAGCCATCTCGGTCCTCCTTAACGAATACGTGTAACCCCAAGGAAAACACCATGTTACACCCATGGCATAATTATCGTGTTGGCCTCCCAGATAATCGCCGTTGAGGCTACTTAAGAAGCAACTTTTCATCCACCAACTTGCATTGTAGATTTGTGAGCAAGAAGAATCTTTTTGGTCATGATCGGCGTCATACGTACTGAAAGCCATACCACTCGAGTAGATGAGCGCGTCTCCTACATTGCCGGAGAATCCCTCAACCATCAAAGAATAGAACGTATCCACACTACCTACAGTAAAGTTACTGTATCTGGCGTATCCTTTGTCCTGTTCCGTATTGTTTGGTTCTGCTTCAAGGTAAATGTGAAGTTCACATCCATTTACTGTATTTTGGCTTATTTCTTCAAGACCCATCCAAAATTCACCATTTTGGTCACCAAACCCGCTTACATAATCTGCCCAGTTTCTGTAAAAAATTACACTTCCGTCCTGTCGTCTTTGGAAAACAGTCCAGCCGAGAGCGGACATACCGCAGTATATCGGGTTATTGTCTAGACCGATTGTATACACTTTCGTAGAGCGGAATCCCTCATCATATAACGCCTGACACTCGGTAGAACTTCCCGTCCTATTGATCAAAGTGCAGTACTGGATACCGTCGTTGATGCTATCAGGTTCCGCGGCACCATCAGTTTGATTGTTGCAGAGGCAAGTTGAAGTGTTGTCTACAAAATAGAAAGAAGGTGCCGCCAAGGATGAACATTGCATCCCGCAATGAAGTTTTGAAAATGTCCTGCTAAAGGAGTCTTTCACAAGACTTTCGTTGATGGCATTAGACGTAGAAATACAAGCGAAATACGATGGCACTGAAACAATATGTCCATTTTGCGTTTCAGAAAGAGTTATAAATAGA
>JAULCE010330395.1:0-10449 GCA_032359355.1 Macoma nasuta | reverse complement strand
CTTAGGTTTTTCATATTAAGCATGCAGTTTCATTGAAGTAGTGTGGATAAAAAAAAAGAAATCTTCATAAGAAATTTTCACTTAAGTTTGAGATTTTCCTTAGGAGCTTTATGAATATGGACCCTGGTATACACAGCTATGTAGCCTGTATAGTGCTTGAAGGTTATAAAAATCTTGCCATTTCAGCAAAACCTTCAACTGTGGCAATTAATTTACTACAACAGGACGTGGGGGACTGGCGACACAATTAGGTTTGGCGTAAAATGGATGGTCATTGTTGGGAGAGGACACTAAAATGGCCACTTGACCTGCCACTTCAGAATTTCCAGGATTTTGTACATTCTGACCTCCATTTTATGCCAAGCCAAATTAGTATTGAATTGGCCTATTGGCCATATTCCAGCAGATCTAGACAACAGTATGCCCCCAATTTGTTTCTCCAAAACCCAATCCTGCCACCACTCATTGAAATTGCCTCAAAGAGACAATTTTAGCAAAAGGTGATCTGATGGCGTTTGATAAGAATGCAAGTTTCAGAAATCATGTTAATACACCAAAAGTTAATTCTTCATTCCTATTTCATTACCACTTGTTAGACTTGCCTCAATAACGAGATTCTAACAAGAGGTCACAAGATAGAGATTGAAAGATGCATTGTTATTACCTGCATTGTTATTACCAAGATCTGCTGTTAGCTACAGGGATATAGAGGATTGAAGACATAGTTAACTGTTATTTTCAAAAGCTTGAAAATATATTTTTATTAATTTTTTCCATAGTTTAATCTTACATCCAGACCTGGATATTTGTATATAAATAAAATGTAAATGAAAATATTAACAATGTGATGAAAAGTCGATGATAAAAATGTTCAATGATAACTTGATCCCAAATCTTTGGATTTTTTCGTTTTTTTACATACTATCATCAAACAACCATTTAAACAGCAAAAACTTCAATGAAAAGAAAAATGTGCCTACCACATGATAGAATAACTTAATGTGTGAAAGGTTACGTCACAATAAATAATTTTGCAATTAACTTAATGACACAGAATGAAAAGCAGTAAATATTCAAATGAACAAGTAACAAACGATTGAAATGCAAGTTATGATCAATGTAGCACACATTTTAACCCCGACCTCTGAGATACAACTTGTTTAGGCACTTAAGGAATTTGGGTACATTTGCCCTGGAAAATAGTCAATAATACTATCAATGTGTGGAATTGTAGTCAAATGCTTTCCTACTACGCCACTGCGTGTTCACAGCTATGACCTGGACGTCTTCTCTCTCAGTCACTGCCCCACATAGATCACTCCAAATAAATAGCATGAATAGGAATGAATTTGCTTCCATTACAAATATTATGAACTAAGATAAATCTTATAAAATTAGAAAATACAGTTTAACAGCAGAATAACAGCTTCTTTAAAAAGTCAGCTCTGCTGTCAAAGCAAAATCGTTGTTGGAGGGCAAATTTATGTCCAATAAGGCCATCGTTATGTTAAAGTTTAACACAGATCAAATATTGTCTATTCCTGTGAGATGTGATTGAAAACAGGCAATCTGACGGAGCGTCCGGCCTCGGAAGGCGAGCCACACACGGAGGAGGAGAATGAGCCGCTGGAGCTGCAACTGTTTGTGCTGCCAACACTTTCGCCTGAGATAGAGTCTGGTGAGGACAGGGGTGCCCCCGCTGCCACGCTAGAGTCCCATTCCTCAAATGCGGACATATTGTTATTGCTATGATTGTTCAAGTTCAGCAATTCATTGAACTGCTGAATAAGTCCAAAGTCTGAATCGTTAATGTGCGTTTGAATGTTAAGCGGCGGGAGATCCATAGAAGCCAACTCGGACAAGTTGGTGAACACAGAATTGTTTGTAGAATTGTCATAATTGAGCGTATTGTTCCCGGGTAAACTGTAGCACGAATTCATGTTAACATCCTCCCCGAAAAAAACTGGGCTGAGAGACGGACTCTCGCTGCCCACACTAGAAGGGGGAGAAGAGTCTGCGGTAGATCCCATAGAACCATTGAAACTGCAGTTGAAATTGATGGACGTTGGCCGCTGGACTGCTGGGGGTGGGGACTGGCTCAGCATGGGTGGGGAGATGTGCTGGAAATACTGCGTAGGCTGGGGCTGGGCCTGAGGCTGGGGCTGCTGTTGTTGTTGCACCGTTTGAGCAGCTGAGAGGCGATTGTTCTTCATGTTCAGTTGTTGCAGAGCTTCATTATGTACAAAGTTGCACCGTGGCCCATAGGGGCAGAATCCCTTAGTATGGAATGTTCTGCAGAGTTCAGTTTTGTACTTGGGGTGTCTCTGCAAGTTTTTCAGTTCATGAAAACCGTGAGCAAACTGGCACTTGTCTGCATACTTGCAATGTCCACTTTCCTCAAACGGACGGCACAGTTCGGTCTTGTACCTACTCGAGTTCACTGGAGCTTTGTTACTCGACTGATTCAAGTTTGTGTTGTTGTTTGAGAGTCTATCACATGGTTCACTGTAAGACCTGTCCAGTTTCCTATGATCATTTGCCATTGTTGGCACTATCTGATTATCCATTGAGATCACACACGCTGCAGGAGTATTCCCAGACACTGCGGTAAAATTTCCTATCGAAAAATTCCTATTCCGCTGAACATTCATGGGTGCACCAATTGTATTCCTGCGTTCTGTTGGGGGCTGGGGCTTCATTTGATTGATTTTGACATTCTGAAAATATGAAAGTAACAATCATAAGTTACACTACTCCTGAAGCTTTGAATGTGAAGTTTCTCAATTTTTTTGACCGAATTGGCCAAATTTTATAACCCTTTACTCCAAATGCTTTATTTAGACTCATTCCAAATCAAATGACAGAATATTGAGATTATCTACAAGAAAGAACAACAGTTTTGACAAGCTTTCAAATCAATGTGGAAAATTTGAGTATTTGCTCATTGTGAACAAAGTTCCCGTTTTCTTCAATGATTTTAAAGCTTTGAAACAGAGGCATGTGGATAAATGGTGTAAAGGGTTATCCTACAGATTTAGTAAAGTAACCAATTGGGATCCAGATCAAAGATCCACATTATTTTTAGCAAACATCATATTTCTATCATTTACTGAAAGAAACAGGGTTTGTTGCTTTTCACACCAAAACCCCGCCTCAGTGCTAAACACTATTTATTATGGATGCCTGCTCACAGATAATAAACATATTACAAAGTCCAAAAATGATTTGATATACAAATGAAATGAGGCTGTGAAAAAAAAGCTTTTAACCCTTTACTCAATAGATACGCGTGTTGACGCCTCCGTTACAGATTATAAGCGATGGTTTATTTTAAAATAGAGAATTTGCTCATTGTGAGCAAATGCTAAATTTTACCTTTTTTCCCCCAAAAATGCCTTTTCGGTTCTTATAATACTACATAATGATTATATTCATCAATTAGATCTACTTATGATTTGAAAACTGTTATCAAATTATTTAACCTCATCAAACCTCATGTCATGATGGTCACAACATGGTGTTTAAGGAAACACGAGGAATCATCGAACTCCATCTCATGTAAATGTCGACCACCGTGAACCATGATGTCAAAAAATGTATAGGAATGTTCGAACTTGTATGAAACAGATAAATGGATTGAAATCAACCGCAAATATCAAGATCATAAAAATGGTCAAAATTTGTAAAAAATCAATTGTTTCGTTTATCGTGTCAAATCATTGCAAATAACACTTTAAAATCAATTACAGCGCGTGTCAAGTAAAATTGACAATATACAGTTTATATTGACAAATTTGCACCTAGCATTATAGCTTAGAATTTTTAACACCTGCGGCTAGAATATAACTTTTATCTCGTCCTATGTAGGTCTTCAATTATATTCAAAATAAAACCCCATGAAATAACAATTTCAAAACGGTGTCAATGTTCCGTACCCCTTAAACAGCCTAAACCCGAAATTGGTAAACACGTGCTTCTCCTGAAATGCGCTGCGAGTTGAAATCCTTACACGAAATGTATATTGACAACGCAACATTTTATCGATAAAAGAAAAAGCTTTCTTACCTGTCGTAATACATCCCCAACGTCATAGAACGGCGACACTAAAGCTGAAGACATTCTGTCAGCTATCCAGAGTTTTTAAAACTAATACTGATAAAGTTCCTCAATGTAACTGTGTACGATGTTCACTCGATACAACCAAGACTGATTCTGCCTTCAAACTAGTAAGCACGTGATTTAAATGTATTCCACGATAAGGTAGGCGGAGCTAAAAACTTGTTTACTACGCTAGCGAAGCCGCTCGCCTGTCACTCTTGCAGGTCGCCCGATAACGCCTTCTGATTGGTTGATCGATTTTGCGGTTACTCATTCTATCTCACGTTGCATTAGTGTGTACTTGACGCTACACAGATAACTTCGAAGGCCGACACAGTTAACTACATGGGAACTGCAAGCTTTTCTTACAATCTGTTACCGAATTTGTTCAAGAATACGTTGAAAAAACTTATTATTGAAATGAATACATATCAGACGCTGTAATGTCAGTGAAAATGCTTTGGCGTGACGGGTACCATTAGACATACTGGCTTGTAGGACCTAGAATCTATAGATCTATAAACTCAATGTACTGATAAAGTGGATGGTAGTCTCTAGTCTGTAGCGAAACTTTTCATTTCAAGAATTCGTGCGACTTGTTTTGTAGATTTTTGATAATAAAAGCTGAGGTTCTGGGACTTCCTAGAGGTCTATAAACCGGGTTCATTTGTAACTGCAGCCGGTTTCCTTTCATTTATCTTTCAAAACAAGCCAAAGCGGTTTGTACTACAAGAAACACGTGATTCATTCACGAAGCCGCTCTGTGTATTGGGGGAGGAAATAGGGTCCTCCTACCACGCGGGTCTCTCGCTTTTCCCGCGTGTAGTTTAATTGGGGGACATTTTCCCGCCATTTCGGAAGTTTTTCCCCCAGATAAACAAGACCACGTGGTCGGTTAATCTTTGATCAAAAACGGGATAGGGGGACCATGTGTATTCAAATTACTCTTCGCAGTCGAGTAGCCCTGGAGTAAACAAGTTAGCTGTTACGAAATACGGGTTTGTGACATGGTGAAGAACTGGGTCAACTCATTGACTCACAAGGTCGGAGTAACCGGATGCAACGCACAACTCCTATTTCGCAATCTGATCAGAGCTAGAACTTGATCTACCAAAGAGGATCTAAATTGAGCTAGACATGAGTTAGTACCATGTTATTGCCTTGATAATTAAATTACTGAATTCATGACCTATCATGTAGCCTTACTAGACAGCTAGTAATAATGAAAACAATAATAATACTCTTTATTTTCTCCAGTGTAGGCTAGTCACAAATAAATCTACATACAACTCATATCATACAATTACACACACAAATGAACATTCACGTATTACATATTAAGAACATCGAGGGAAAGAATAAACAACTACACGATCAAATGCTTCATTTCCCACGATGTTTTCAAGTCATCTGCTGCGGAGGCGTCAAAATGCGTATTTGTGGGGTAAAGGGATAAAAAAGGAGAGTAAACCCCCTCTATTGCGGACACTTAAGTTATCCCATTATACAGTATTTGAGACAGGTGGTAGCTTAATGCAGGTCGAAAGTAATGCAGAAAGCTTTCTGCGTTACTTGCCATCTACATTAAGCTACCACCTGTCTTTAGAGACCTCCATGCTTCTTCATTGAGTGGTCGTAATAAAGAGGGTTTACTGTACTAAGCACAGTAGAACGACTGAGTAAAAACTTGTAAATGTAGACCTATGTATTGTGTGTGTTAGATCTGAAGTAGTGGGGGAAACGGTACTTTATTGTCTTGTTTACATGTAAAACTTGTGTCCTGCACTTTTCCGCACACGCTTACTGTCTTTTGAAGTCGGAACCCACACGAATGCATCCCCATCAGCCCACAGTTCGGTTTAGTTTTAGGGATGATTACATCGTTAACTACTATGAGTCGCATTCGGAATTATGATCAGTCCCTTTGATCACTTGACAGATTAGTTATTCAATCGAGTGAAGTAATACACATTACCTACCTCTCGAAACTATGTCAAATGTGACAGGCTCGTTAAAGTTTACGCTTACGCGTGGGCTTGATATGTCGAATAGTTAGTGAAATAGACATGCCCTATATGATTATGCAAATTTATGATACAGTTTGTCGTAATTTTGAAATGAAAGCTACGTCAGTTATTTTATTCACTCGCTATAAAACTATCTGAAACCACATGTATTTACACGAGCTGTCTATTGAGAAAATAACTGGAATTTTGTGTATGTTTAGAAACAGTGTAGAGTCCGATCAGTCACAGCGACTCTGTAAATGTGACCTATCCCGGCTAGAATATGATTCGACCAGCAGTATATAGACCCTGATAATCAGGGTCTGTACTGTTGATCGAATCATATTCTGTCCCTTACGGTTTTAGTACAAAACGTGCACGAAGTCGTTATGTATAACAATGGTAGATATGATATCAGAGATTGTTATCTAAAGTGTTGCGAAATTTATTACGAAATTAATCATCGATTCAATTTATCAATTCAGCTAATCGTGGCCACTCTTAGTAAACTTGCGTCAATTTCCACTGATCGTGTGGAGATTAAAAAAGTATCGGCATGCTAATTCGTGGTCCTTAATCACTGCATTGTTAACTGCAAATGCCGTTAATGATTCTGAAATGATTAAGATTTTTAAAAAAAAATAGCCCTCTCCTGATATTTTTTATCGTCTCTGCAGTCTAATTACGGGGTTATTCTCTTTCACCACCCTTTTTTCGATTTCCACCCCAAAAATTTAATCAAGTCCCCACTTGATGAAAATTGACGACAAATTTGTATCTCCTATTCTGACAAAACAATGGGAAAGGGATCCAGTGAAGCAATTTTTGTTTCGTGTGGTGTTATATTGATCAGTTAAATTCCTGAGAACTCTTTTGTTGTACAATGCGTATTCATTCATACCAATTACGCATTCTAGACCTAATTAAAAGAACAATTAAGCCTTGAACCGCCGTCTAAAGTACCGTCTGTTCAAACCTTGGATTCCTTCATTTCTAAACCTCGTCCTACTCGCTAGAATGTAAGCGAACGTGTACTCCGAGTGTCAAACGACTTGGATCCTGATCAGACGCCGAGTTCCTCGGCGTCTGATCTGGACCCAAGCCGTTTGTCAAAATAACCATCGCGACTAGCTAAAGTCGACCACAGCTGCCCTGTATTCCGATAAACAATAGCGACAGACTGCGACTTAAATGATGGCATTAACAAGTCCTAATGTCACTACGTAGCGTTATCACTTCTCGGAGCCTGGGAAAGGTCACAGAGACTTCGCCACTGATGACATGCAGGTACTGTTTTCCGGGAGAGTTTTTTTTTCCTCTCTCCAGAAACCAAAATGCAACAGCCACTTTCGAGGAAAGCGTACATGTAATTAATTAACTATGGTTCGTGCTGCGTGATGATTAGTTCGTCTGTCGAAATGTTCGTCTGTTGATTTGACAAGTTGCCCCTAAGCTAACACCTTCAAGACAGCGAGATTGAGTCATTGTTTCAATACAACATTTGATCTGTGTCTATACTCTTTCCATTATAGCCAACCCCTTCAATGCAACAACTTAAACTAGCCCATATGGACAGCCTTAGAGACAGGTGGTAGAATGTAGGTCGAATGTAATACAGAAAGCGCCGATATGTGCTTTCTGCATTCCTTATGATCTACTTTAAGCAACCACCTGTCTCAAGTGACTTCTATGATCATTAATTGAGTGGCAACATTGGCGGGGTTTGGTCACAGTGACCAAGGGCTAACGGCAGAGTGTAAATATTACATTTGGTGTAAGGGAGGTAACCTATCTGATAAATACAATTCTCGCTTATTTACCTAAGACTGACAGGGTTATCTCCCATGTATGAGTATACAAAGTCGGGAAAGTTACTTTTTCGAAAAACTTAAGGGCTTTTTTTTCAGTAAGCTCTTTTCCCGTGCCTTAATCGAGTTTAAAACAGGTATGCCTAAACCCTTAAATTTAATTTGGCTTTGAAAATCTTCAGAAATTAAGATAAATCGACATCGTTATCGCCACCTCGATTATGTCGAATTCACGCTTATAATCAAGCCTTAAATCTGGGGTCGTATTCATAAAGCTCCTAGGGAAAATCTTAAACTTCAGTGAAAATTTCAAATACAGATTTCTATATCTTTACCCACAATACTACAATGAAACTTTGCATGCTTGTGAAAAACGTAGTTTTCACAACCGTGCAAAGTTTCATTGAAGTATAATTGAAGATAAATTTGAAATATGCATTTGAAATTTTCACCTAAGTTTGAGATTTCCCTTAGGAGCATTATGAATACGGCCCCTGAACCATAAACATAGGTTCTAGCTTTATGGATGCGTGCCGAAGTTGCGGGAGAGATCTTCAACAGAAAGCGTTGGTCGCCTATATCAGAGTTTTCAATTATACTTCAATGAAATTTTTGCATGCTTATGAAAAAAACATGCAAAGTTTCATTGAAGTATTGTGGATACAAATAGAGAAATCTGCATTTAAAATTTTCACTTAAGTTTGAGAATTTCCTTAGGAGCTTTATGAATACGACCCCTTGGTCTCCGTTTTGTTTTCTAAAAAACCCTGGTATATTTTTGAACACACTATAGCCTTTGTAGAACCATCAAAACTGAAACACAAAAATGCTTTGATAGCTCATATATATTTTTATGTAGAAAAAATCAAAGTCGTTCAGGCACGTGGCCAGGTTCTGAACCAGATCGAACAATACGATATACCGGCCTTTAGGAACTGTCTGGTCTGTTAACTGCTTGTAAAATAACGAAAATGTTCGTATTTAACCAGAACCTCTATGTTGCATGCTTTTACTGTCTCGCCACTAACGGTTTTCTCCATATATGGAGACTGGTGTAAGGGAAATAACTCGTACTTCATTATTAACCATATATGGATTGGTTGTCCTATCCTGACGATCCTATCTATTTTGTTTGCGCCACGGGGCAACATCTTGATTTATACATGTACTTCGATAACTTTTGAACGTGTCATATAAACAAATATTTTGGTCAATTTCTTTTAATCCTTATCCAACTATTCACGACTATATTCATGCGATGATGGTGTTTTTTTTCCGCTAACGGCATGGACCCAGATCAGACGCCGAGTAACTCAGCGTTTGATCCGGATTCAAGCTGTTTGACACTCAAACAACGTTTTACTAAATTAGAAGTTAAGTGGACAAGGTTAAGGTTAAAGAGTCAAGCGGACGATACTTTGAACAGATTAAGAATTTCACAGCGGGATATAAAGGTAAAACCTATAATTATGATTTTGGTGGACTTATGATTTGCGTGACATCCCCAATGAGAGGCAACATATCCTTTATCCGCGGTCTTACCGCATACTGAGATAATCTGGCGAGATTAGCAAGTCATGGCCAGATAACCTACCCATATCGCAGTGTTGATCAGCACGCGATAAGATTTTCTTCTTTCTGACAGGAGTTCCTGATAAAAACATCCCTCATTAGGTGAGTGACATTGATCCCTTGTATAAAAACATGACCCCTGACCCCCGCCGGGTCCCTATTCTGTCGATCACTTATCAGCATGAAAGACGATTATTTGTAAGACAAACAAGGAGCTCATTCAATAACATTGGCTTCAGGCTGATGACGAAAACGGAGACAGGGATATATACAGAGACAATCTGTAAAACACACGGAGTATAAATCCTAGATCATGATTATATGGTCTGTAATGTCTGACTTTAATTTTGAATTGCAGAAACATTATCCAATCAGACGAGACTTCAACCTTTCCTCTATATGCTATTTAGCCATAATGAAAGTATCTCGAGACAAACATAAAATAATTTATATAGTAAAACCCCTACAATGCGACCACTATCGACATCCTTTGGAGACAGGTGGAAGCTTAATGAAGGTCGAAAGTAATGCAGAAAGCTCCCACAGGAGCTTTCTGCGTTACTTAAGATCTACATTAAGCTACAACCTGTATTTAGGGATGTTCATTCTTCTTCATTACGTGTCCGTATTGGAGAGGTTTTACTGTACATTTATAGATGCAAGGACAGTACCACTTTTGAACCGTTTTGAAAAATAATAACGAGAAAAGCAGCCTATTCTCGTTAGGGGCAATTGCTCATTTTCCAACAATGGTTTCAATAGTCATTCCTACACATAATAATTGGGCCACGTCACGCGAAAATGGGCTTTCGGACATATAAAAAAAGCGCTGACTGGGCCCTTCGTCAGAGCTATTATTCGAGCATCTAGTTAAGCAATTTACCATTTGTATCCATTTAAAGGTAGAATTGGATGTTCTCTAAGATTGCAAACAGTGCAGACCCTGACCAGCCGCCACGTCAGTG
>JAULCE010330284.1:0-10449 GCA_032359355.1 Macoma nasuta | reverse complement strand
GATTCAAAATATAATGTCAAGGATGCCACCGGGGGCATAAGCGTTAATTGAACGCAGCGTTCTTGTCTACTTTTATATTTTCATTATATGCCATGTTGATACTCTTACAGAATAAAACAAGCATTTTCCACTGGCAGTAAAAATTAAGTGGATATGCAATTTCATAGAGGATGAAATCTGAAGATTGTGATTTCATCTATATTTGTAGATGCTCTTAGAAGAATGTTCAAGAAAACTTCTCAGAGTTCTGTAGTGGTAGGCATAAACACCTTTCCTATTTAAAATCTAACATTTCTCCACCAAACCTTGTGCTGTGATTGCTCTTCAAGACAAGTCTAATTACCCTAGTGATCACAACATAAGGTTTGGTGGAATGTAAGGATTCATAGTGTGTTGTCATTTAAACAGGCATAGTCCGTCTATCTCAAAGAAAGAAATAGCCAAAATAGAAGATTTTCTTTCCTACCAATGATTGTTTTCATGAAAGTAGGAAAGAAGGTCTTGCAGGACACACCACATACAAAACAAACAGCCACCTGAACAGCACTGAAAAAAGGTCTCGATCAACACACTCACGCAGGTACACACCCACCCCCCACACACACACACACCCAAGCCCAAACATACACAACATACAGAAAACACACAAAGACAGGTTACAGACATAAACAAGGGTGAAGACAGGAGTACCACCTTGGAACGGTTCGTGGCAAAAATGCCTCTGGGGGTTTAAACCGGTTTAGGGGCGCCCAACTTCACTCTTATCCCATCATCACCGAGTTGTTGTTACAATTTAATTTTTTCTGGGTGGTAAGGTGACATTGTACTTGTTGCAGTGTGAATGGTGTTCCGATGTGTGCCAATAAGAGGATTCTGAATGATATTCTTCGTGGAGAGTGGGGCTTTAAAGGTTTTGTTGTCAGCGACATGGGGGCCTTAGAAGCTGTGGTGGAAGAACATGGCTACCTCAATACCACAGAAGACACTGTTGCCGCGGCACTCACTGCTGGCTGTAACCTTGAGCTGTCTTCCAATAATCTTGAAGCTTACTACACTCATATTGGTGAGTCGAATAATTTTGTGCAATAAAAGATTGAAAAGAGGCAGGAAGATATGTCCATTAAAATTGATAACAGACACATAATCACTTGACAAGGATACTATCACAGTTGTATATTACTTTGGTTAGAATAAGATCTAAGTTGAGTATCATGTAGGTCAGAATTGCATTGAAAGTTCAGGTGGATATGTAAGGGTAAGGTCACAGTTGTGCATCACTTAGGTCAATGTCGCATTGAGAGTTCAGGTTGATGTATTAGGATAAGATCCTAGTTGTGTATTACTTTAGTCAAAGTCACATTGAGAGTTCAGGTTGATGTGTTAGGATAAGATCCTAATTGTGTATCACGTAGGTCAGAGTTGCAGTGAGAGTACAGATTGATATGTTGTAAGATAAAGTTGTATATCACTTAGGTCAGAGTCATATTGAGTGTTCAGGTTGATGCGTAAGGATAAGATCACAGTTGTACATCACTTAGGACATAGTCACATTGAGAGTTCAGGTTGATGTTTAAGGATAATATCACAGTTGTATATCAATTAGGTCAGAGTTGAAGTGAGACTTCAGTTTGATATTTTAAGATAAGATCTAAGTTGTGTATTAGGTCAGAGTCGCATTGAGAGTTCAGGTTGATATGTTGGGGTAATATTACAGCTGTGTATCACTTAGGTCAAAGTCACATTTAGAGTTTAGTTGGATGTGTAAGGATAATATCACAGTTGTATTTCACTTAGGTCAGATTTTCAGTGAGACTGCAGGTTGATGTTTCTGGATAAGAACTAAGTTGTGTATCAATTAGGTCAGAGAAACATTGAGAGTTCAGGTGGATATGCTAGGGTTAGATTACAGTTTTGCATCACTTAGGTCTAAGTCACATTTAGAGTTCAGGTGGATGTGTTAGGATGAGGTGTATCACTTAGGTCAGAGTCACATTAAGAGTTCAGGTAGATGTGTTAGGATAAGATCTAAGTTGTGTATCCAATAAGTCAGAGTCACAGTTAGAGTTCAGATTGATGTGTTAGGATAAAGTCACAGTTGTATAACACTTAAGTCAGAGTCACATTGAGAGTTCAGGTTAATGTACTAGGATAAGATCCTAGTTGTATATCACTTAGGTCAGAGTCACATTGAGAGTACAGGTTGATATGTTAGGATACCATTACAGTTGTATATCACTCTGGTCAGATTCACATTTAGAGTTCAGGTGGATGTGTAAGGATAAGATCACGGTTGTATACCACTGTCAGAGTTGCAGTTAGGGTTCAGATTGATGTGTTAGGATAAGATCACATTTGTATATTACTCAGGTCAGATTCACATTGAGAGTTCAGTTTGATGTGTTGAGATCAGATTCTAGTTGTGAATCAGTTAGGTAAGAGTCATATTGAGAGTTAAGGTTCATGTGTTTGGATTATATCACAGTTGTTTATCAATTAGGTCAGGGTCACATTGAGAGTTCAGGTTACTGTGCTAGGATAAGATCCTAGTTGTATATCAGTTAGGTCAGAGTCATATTGAGAGTTACGGTTGATGTGTTAGGATAAGATCACAGTTGTATATCACTTAGGTCAGAGTCACATTGAGAGTTCAGGTGGATATGTTAGGGTAAGATTACAGTTGTGTATCCCTTAAGTCAGAGTCACAGTTAGAGTTCAGATTGATGTGTTAGGATAAGATCACATTTGTATATCACTTATGTCAGAGTTGCCGTGAGACTTCAGGTTGATGTTTTAGGATAAGATCTAAGTTGTGTATCCCTTAAGTCAGAGTCACAGTTAGAGTTCAGATTGATTTGTTAGAATAAGATCATAGATGTATATAACATAAGTCAGAGTCACATTAAGAGTTCAGGTTAATGTGTTAGGATGAGATCCTTGTTGTGTATCACTTAGGTCAGAGTCACATTGAGAGTTCAGGTTGATATGTTAGGATAGGATTACAGTTGTATATCACTTAGTTCAGAGTCACATTGAGAGTTCAGGTAGATGTGTTAGGATCAGATCACAGTTGTATATCACTTAGGTCAGAGTCACAGTTAGAGTTCAGATTGATGTGTTAGGATAAGATCACAGTTGTATATCACTAACGTCAGAGTTACAGTGAGACTTCAGGTTGATGTTTTAGGATAAGATCTAAGTTGTGTATCAGTTAGGTCAGAGTCACGTTGAGAGTTCAGGTTTATGTTAGGATAAGATCTAAGTTGTGTATCCCTTACGTCAGAGTCAGATATTGACCTTAATTTTATTGCCACTGCACTATAATTTTGTCTGCCTGTGAAACATGGAATGTTTCACAGACAGACCTAATTTAAGTGCAGTGGCAATAAAATTGAATGAGATATCCAATGCTGAAATTTTGAGTTTGAGTAGGATCTCGACTCGAGTTGCTTAGTGAAAGCCAGGCCAGATCACAGTTGTATATCACTTAGGTCAGAGTCACATTTAGAGTTCAGGTGGATGTGCTAGGATAAGATCACAGTTGTATATCACTTAGGTCAGAGTCACTATGAGAGTTCAGGTTGATATGTTAGGATAAGATCCTAGTTGTGTATCACTTAGGTCAGGGTTGCGGTTAGAGTTCAGATTAATCTTATAAATGTGTCATTGCTTTATAATTAAGCTTTATAATTTCACACTGAAAACCCTCTTTCATGGTTCCAGAATGACATTATGTATATGTTACAGTAAGATTGTGAAACCTGTGATTTCATGAAATCCCTGAAAATTTCAGTAAATTCGCGAAATTACTGTTTCACTCAGGGATATCATGAAATCCCTAAAATTTCCAGTAAGTTCATGAAATCCCTGAAATTATGGCAGGGATTTTTCACTATCTTACTAGTCAATTTTAGTAAATCTGTGTAATTCGGTTTTCTACTTTTAGTTGTCTTTCACATACATTTGTGTTATTTTTCTATTATAACGTTACTCCTGGAATTAATCCTAATTGCGATAATACATGTAATAGATAAATATTTCAACGTAACATTTGGAAAACTTGTCGTATAGTTTTTGACTTTATGACATGTCATTTTGGGCTATGGGGTAAAACATTTTAAAACAATATTAAAAAAAACTATTTTTTTTGTGACTGTCATAATTTTCGGGTATTGGGGTCAAACTTTTTAAAAAAAAATATCATTATTTTAACAGTTTTTTGTTTGGGCAAAATATTTTTACATTTTCTGGATTTGGGGTAAATGTTGTTGTGTTTTTTTATTATTTTTGTGACTGTCAAGTCTGGTTTTTGGGTCAAAAACTTGGAAACATTTTGTTTTACTATGTGACATGTCATTTTGGGTATTGGGGTCAAACTTTTTTGAAAACATTTTCAATTTTTATTATTTTTTTAACTTATTTTTTTTTTTTCATTTTTGGGGTCAAATATATGGAATTATTTTTTAAAGTTTTTATAATTCCAGATTTTGGGTTAATGTTGTTTTTATGATTTATGACATTTATTTCGGGTGTTGGGGTCAAATATTTGAAAACAACTTATTTTATTATTTTTGTGCCTGTCAAGTCTGGTTTTGGGGTCAAAAACTTGGAAATTTGTTTTTTAGTTTGTGACATGTTACTTCGGGTTTGGGATCAAATATTCTGAAGAAAAAAACAACATTTTTCTTCATTATATTTGTATTTCAATTCGAAGTTTTAGATCCAACATTTTGAAAATCCTTTTTTGATTTTAAAGTTGGGTTTTGGAAATAACATTCATTTCTTGTAATGATCATAATTAAACATTTGGATAACTTTTTAAAAAAATAAATAAGTTACGTACTAGAAAATGTATAATCGGTACCTATTTATTCAAATTCATATGAATCCCCTTGATGTTTTGCCTGCTAACGCCTGCTTCAGTGATTTCATGAAATCCCTGACTACAATTTTCAGGGATTTCATGAACTTACTGGATATTTTAGGGATTTCATGAAATCCCTTAGTGAAGCAGTAATTTCGCCAATTTACTGAAATTTCCAGGGATTTCATGAAATATATATGTATTTTTTTACAGCTGATGTGGTGAACAAAGGTATGGTTCCAGAGAGTTTAGTTCGAGAGATGGTGAAACCACTATTCCTTACCAGAATGCGTCTGGGTGACTTTGATCCATGGTTTATGAATCTGTACAGACAGTATGATGTTTCTCTAATACAGAGTCCCGCCCATCAATCCCTAGCAGTGCAAGCAGCTATGAAGTCTTTCGTTTTGCTGAAAAATAACGGGATTCTTCCACTGCAGAAGAAGTTCAGAAAGATTGCAGTAAGTTTGTTGTTACCATGGCTGCAGATATTAAACATTTTACTTATTTACAACAACCATACGTTTCTTACATTTTGCCATCAAACCATTCATTAGAATTTACATTTCAATATGATTCTAACAAATGGTTGCAACACCGAATTAGGTGGAGAAATTTGAAATTTAGCATTTTAAATTATGCCCCTATCTGATGCTCTGTGTTGCTGTAAGGCAGACATCTTTATTTTTCCGCTGCAGGGTATTTAAGATATGATTATACAGCAACCCTGTACCACATGCCATGTCTGGACCATGTTGTTACCAGCATATGATATACTAAAGGAAAATTGTTTAGCGACATGGTTATAATGGGATTTCCCATAGGCGAACTTAATTTATATACAGCTGTACTGTTAGCCGATGTTAATTCATGTGAAACAATCTGTGGACTACCACCAATAGATAACAACTGTCAAAACACGGTTAGCCATTCATTTAAAGACATGCAGTAGGTTATAATTTTAAGCGTTATTCAATTCAAAGGGAGTTAATTTGAAAATGTGTTATTTTTAACTAAGTACTGCACCTACATTGAAATTCCCAGTTTTAGACTGGTTTTCGTTTTTCTGACTGTTTTCACATTCATGGAATAAAACATCTAGTTATATATTACCAAACAAGCTGTTAATGGAAGGGACAGTAAATCTAGATTTGTATTGAGTAAAATGGCGCTCTGTCATCTCAGACTTATTTGTGAGCGTCTAGAATTATTTAATTTTTGAAAAAAATGAAATGATCACTGATTTTTTCCTTTAGTATATTATAGTCAAAACATAGGTTTAAAGCCATTACATCATATGGTATTTTAAGACTCATCCACAATGAAAACATCTGATGAAAAGGACAACTTTATAGAAGAAAACATTGTGGGAAATTGAACATTTCCTCATTATGAGCAAATGCTCTATTTCCCACAATATTTCAAAAAAGCAATCGGAAAAAGAGGCATCAAAAGGCGTATCTATGTGGTAATGGAATTACAACACAGCCATTCATGATAAACATTAAGTTTCTGTTGCTTGATTTTGGATATCATGTAAAATACTTCTGTCAATATCATTTCAAAACTTTTTTGTGGTGAGGCATTGCTTAACTCATTTGATGACAACCAAGAACAAGAAGACTCATTTTACAAGCTGTCACTTTCACTTAATAGTATTGGGGAGGTAATTTTGTCAAAATATATGCTCTTGTCTGCCGTTAACCTTTCTACCGCAAAATTTAAAATGGACAGTTGTGACTGGTTTGGATAAAATATTTCTACAAAATATATAACCCAAACATTTAAAAATAAATGGCTTTTCCGAAACCATAATATTTGGACTGAATTTTGCTGCAAAAATGTAAAGTTCCTGATCAGATGCCGCCTTCAAAGGCGGCATCTGATCTGGGACTTTACTTTTTTCCACTGCCGACTTGAGTCGCCTATGGCGGTTAAAGGGCTAAAAGGTACCTAATGACATGCCAAATATTCTAGTGCAATGATAATAATTCCAGCATGTCTGATCAGGGTATACATCTGTTGAAATGGATATAGTGAACAAGTTGAAATATTGTAATCAGATGATGTATTGTAAATAGAGTTGCTGGAATGAATGTACATGTACCAGTACACTATCGAACAACACTGTTAAATCATTACATCTTATGCAGTTTTAGACTCATCCACAGTAAGAGCAACTGATGAAAGGGGGGATGTTTAGGAGAAAGGAAAATGCCAATTTTAAAGTTTTGAAACATTGTAGGAAATAGAGCATATGCTATTTATGAGCAAATGCTCCACTTCATTTTTAGAAAGTCGTCAGCTACAGAGGCATCAAAAGGCACTGTGTGTGGTTTAATACCTTTGCATATCAGTTTATATTTGAGCACCATTGGTTTCTACTGATCAGAGCCAACAGATTTTTAATTTCAAAAAATGATGTTATGACCAGAAGTCCTATTTTCAAGATTGCAATCAGAATTGGTCTACACTGTTTAAAAAGTAATAATTTCACCTCATACAGATGCATTTTGTCGCATCTATGGCAGTTTACCTTTAAAAAACATTACAGGAAATGGAGCATTTGCTCGATTAGGATCACATGCTCTGTTCCTCATAATGCTTTAAAAAATCAAAATTAGTAGTTTTTGACTCAGAAAATATTTTTGTTTTAGCTAAATATAGCACATGACATAATGGTCTATATAAAGCATGTGAAGTTATTGGTTAAGGTTGGAGATATTTCAGCAGAGCTCATTTAATCATTTACAGATGGTTGGTCCTATGACTAACAACCTGAATGACCTTTACGGTGACTACCAAACCACAGTGGACCCAAAATATGCTAAGACCCCCATACAAGGCCTCTCTCGCCTGGCTGAAGAAGTTGGGTATGGGCCTGGATGTATGGATGGCAACAAGTGTATGAACTACACACAGAGTAATGTAACCATGGCTTTGACGGGGGCCCAGCTCATTATAGTATGCTTAGGAACAGGTTTGTTTTGTGTTTAAATGTGTTGTATTTTATAAGATTATTACTTTTTGTCTTTCATTTTTATGCCTCTCTTAGAGAAGAGGGGGTCAGTCATATTGCTTTGCACATGTCTGTCACTTTGTTTGACAGTCTGTAGGTAGACTTATTTGTTTCCGTACAATAACTATTTAAGAACCCTATGACCTATGAATGTAGTTGAATCATGATCATTAGATGACCCCTATTGATGTTGACCTCAGTGGGGCAAAGATCAAGGTCAACACAGCTATTCACAGTGAAATAATTTCCGATCAATAACTAGGAAATTTATTACCTAAATACATTGTATCTCAAACTTGATATACAGTTTTGGGTCATGACCATTAGATGACCACTATTGTGTTTGAGGTCAATATGTCAGTAGGTCATGGTCGTCATGGTCATTCTTAGTGAAACATTTTCTAATAAATAATTTAAGAAATCATGGACCCACAAAGCTCAGACTTGGGGTGTAGTTTGAACAGTAGACAACCCCTTCAGATTTTGAGGTCAGTAAGACAAAGGTTAAGGTTACCATGACCATTCACAGTGAAATAGTTTCCAATCAATAACCTAAGAATTACTGTGATAAGACAGCTCTAGCAAGTCAAACTTTAAGGTCGAATTTGGGACCAAAAGGCCATGTCCGGGCTATAACTTCCTCCCTGATGTTAAGATTTTCAAATGACGTGGCACATTTGTTCAATGTAATATGAGGATGAGTCTCATACAAGAAACAGGTATGTTGCTACAAGGTCAAGGTCACATATTCCAGTCGAACATCAAAATTAGGACAAAAATACCATGTCCCGGATGTACCTACCTTACTGATTCAAGGATTTTCAAATAACTTTGCACAATTGTTCACTGTGTGTCATATATAACCAATCAAATTTGAGATCAAAAAGCCTTGTGTAGGCTGTAACCTCCTCACTAATGTTAAGACTTTCAAATGACTTAGCACATTTGTTTAATGTTATATGATGATGTGTCGCATACAATAAGCAGGTTTGTAGCTTCAAGGTCAAGGTCACAAATTCAGGTCATAATTAGGTCAAACATTACCGTGTCTGGACTGTAACTTCCTTGCTATTGGAAGGATTTTCAAACAACTTGGCACAATTGTTTACTCAGATGTAACAGCGTGTCACATATAATATCCAAGTCTCTAGCCACAAGGTCAATGTCACAATTTGAGGTCAAAGGGCAAAATTAGGACCAAAAGTCCTTGTCTGTAACTACCTTGCTGATGGGCATATTTTTATAAGTTAACTGTGATGACACAGTGTGTCGCATACAAGCACCAGTTCTGTAGCTACAAGATCAAGGTCACAATTTGAGGTCAAAGTGCAAAATTAGGACCAAAAGTCTTTGTAACCACCTTGCTGATGGAAGTATTTTTAAATAACTGGGCTTAAGTTAACTGTGATGAGACAGTATACAAGCACCAGTTCTGTAGCTACAAGATCAAGGTCACAAATTGAGGTCAATGGTCAAAATTTGGACCAAATAACCTGGTCTGGCTGTAACCTCCTTGTTGAAATAAGTATTTTCAAATATCTTGGTGCATTTGTTCATTGTGATGAGAACCCCATCTGTAGCTACAAGGTCACAAGTTGAGGTCAAATGTTAAAATTAGGGAAATGACTTGCCCAGACTTTATCTTCCTTGCTGATAGAAGAATTGTTGCTGTGTTGAGACAGTAGATCTATGCTGCGTACTAGAACCAGGTCTGTAGCTTACAGGTAAAGGTCATACATCAAGGTCTAATGTCAAAAGTGGATCAGGCTTGTTGCCCTTGAGCATCTAGTTATATTAAGCATGTAAATAAAGCAACTATTTTACATGGTAGACATGATCTGGGTCAATGGTGAATCATAAATTGTAAATGTGTGCATATATGAAGTTAAGGATTAAGAGATGCAATCAGCTTTGCAATATCAAACCAATGGAACAGTATTCAAAAAGCTTCTCTAGTTGAGATTTGCTTCATGATCAAAGTTTAACTTCTGATTTTGCCCACAATGTTATCACCACCTCAGTGAAACTATGACTGTTAGATTTTTCACTGTGTTTATAATTATGTCAATGTTAACAATAGATCACTAAACATGCTACATCTCCTATCTAGCATTGCATTTACCCTCAGTTAAAATTAAAGTCTGTAGATTTCTTGTCTGCTATTTTTTAAAACTCTTCAGATTATTTCAATCTGTGGAGAAACTATTGTCTAAAAAGGCTTACATCCAGATCAGATCATCTTATCTTGATCTAAGCTGTTTGCAATTATCATCACAGTTGTAAGTAACAGATTGAGGGTCAATGAATTAATTTATTGTAAGGCTGGTTCTTATTTTAGGTCTTGCCATTGAGACTGAGGGTATTGACAGAAAGAGTATGAGCCTTCCTGGAAACCAGACCAACATTCTCCGAGATGCTATCAAATATGGTAATAGTCTTGCCAATAGATTATTTCCATACATACAACATTTACACCTATACACATTATCAGTTATACAGTTTCTTTACAGGGTTCATGACGATTTATTCCCGGCTGAGGCAAATCATGTACATTGTTTTATCAGCCGGG
>JAULCE010330173.1:0-10449 GCA_032359355.1 Macoma nasuta | reverse complement strand
TCAAGTTTGATAACCAGCGAAATCGCATAAGGCACTTCAAGATTATGGCCCTTGAAATCGTTAAAATTGGCCATTTTAGCTTTGTCCGCTCTCTAACTTGAACATTTTATCAGAAGTTCACCAAACTTGCTGAAAATGTTTGTTGGTATAAAGTTTTGGTCAAGTTCGATAACCAGCCAAATCCCTTGAGGCACTTCAGGATAATGGTTCTTGAATTAGAAAAAAATGCCAATTTTGCTTTGTCGGCTCTCATATTGAACAGTTATCATCTGATCATCACCAAACTTACTGATTATGGTTGTTTATCTCGGTCAAGTACACTAATCAGCCAAATCATCACAGGAACTTAGGATTATGGTCAATGCAATAGTTCCTCTGCCCCATCACCTCTTCTGACAGCATTATATGGGGCCCTTTTTGAATTGGCCAGTGTTATAGTTTTTTTTGCACACCACATAGTTGTTTCTTACTTTGCACACCACATAGTTGTTTCTTACTTTGCACATTTGTTTAGGATTTTCATACGTTTGCATAACTACGGGTGTAGAGATGTAGTGTTACAGGTAGAAAAGGTTGTACCACCATCGTGATTTCAATGTGTATGCATGATCGAACATAGTGCAGACATTTAGTCCCAACTCGAGCATTGAGCATCGCAACTTGATCTTTCCTTGTCTCAACTCTTACAATACAGCTACTTTGCCAAACGCAAGGAAGGAACGAATGTCAACAGGCATTCAAAGAACCTGGAGGCATATATTGCAGTCTACATGGACATGTATGTGTTTGTCTTGACAAGGCAGATACAAACTATCGAAATGCTTCATGAGAATGGGCTCAGCATATCATACGACAGAGTGCTGTTTTAAATCTCAACAGAGTTAGGAGAAGCAGTTGTTGTATAGTATGTGCAAGATGGAGTAACATGTCCACCAGTCTTGAAAACAACAGTTGTTCACAACTGCTTCAGTGGACAACATAGGTCGAATCAGACTCAGAGCTTCCAGAAGCATACACCAATACTCGACCAGTAGACAACCAGTAAAAAATCCTTCTCTAGTAGCAAGTTAATTCTTTATAGCTACTGAGTGTATCTGTTCAAACCTAAAAGAAGGACATATTGTTTGGAAGAAGTCTTCCTCGCTGAGAATGTGGCTGGTGCAGTCAGCATCACATGGTCGGCAACCATGCAACGCAGAAAAGGAGCTCTCCATTTGAAGTGAGCCTTTCAGCAATGATGCCTCTCTGTGGCGAGTTCAGGCTCACTCTGTTGCAACGATCAGGCATGACATGGTAAAGGTTCGTGATACAGCGGCTTTCCTGAACCCAGGACAAACACCTGTCATTGATGCTGACCAACTGTTGTTGCTCTGGGAAAACAAAAACAATGACAGTGGCCCGAATATGGCGAGGACATAGACTTGATTATGTTCGCTGGACTTGTAGAAATGGCTGCACTGAGATCAGTATGAACATTACTACGGAACAGTGACTTGACTAGTGACATTGTGGAAGCAGAAGTGACCTCATATGGTACATCAGTCTTACCTGTCTGCAAGTAGTTTCACCAGGATAAGACAAGCACACTAGATCACTGCATGCAGCTTGTACACACTGATGATGAAGGCATACCAATATTACTGCTCTGAAGACATATCAGATTTAACCATTGAGAATAGGTGTAAACAACGGAAAAAAAGGAGTCGGCATTTCCAGGTCTGGTGCTGGACATGGAGCTTCTGATCCGCTCATTCAGAGAAGGAGATTTTAACTTGTACCATGAAGCATTTTAAGAACTGGTGCCTTACTTCTTTGCAAATAACGATATCGACTATGCGCGATGGTCCCCAATTCACTTCTGAGATATGATTTCAATTGAGCAACAAACGCCAGATGTTGTCGGGGAGTTTCACAAAGGGAACTTTATCATGAACAAGTCAAGAAAAGAAAAAATCCGCTCTGGTGATCGACCAAGCACACGAGCAGAATACTGCAGTGATCAAAGGTAACGGAGAAGCAATTTGGTTGACAGCAGACCCGCCAGCAGTTCGTAGGTGGATGGTCGTTGGAGCCAAAAGTATTCGTCTAGAAGCTGGATACAAGGTCATGTTTGGTATGAAAGATGCCATCTACAGCAGCAGTTGAAATGTGTAATTATTCACTATCGTGATGCAGGAAATGGGCATTCCATTTCAAAAAGAACCAACCGACCTGCTGGTGCTAGATACAGAGAACACTGCAAACCCATCTCGAGCCGAAATGGTAATAACACATCACCAGCGGGGCAAAGAGCAGTTCCAATCATTCATAGACGGGTTATAGAATGAAGATTAAAGTTTTTTTTATAACCCACTCGAGAAAAAAACGTGTTTCTTTCTTTAAACAATCGCGGGCTTAAGGAATTTATAAGAAAACAAATCCTGAAAAATGACTGCCTATTATTTTCGCGACTGTTCATCTCATGCCAGAACAGAGAATGTGACTTGCAATAATTCTTCAAGCACAATAATCAGTCACAGCCTTCATCTTTCAGTGACACCGGCAAGCTTTATTCTTTCAGAAGCCACATCTGGTTGAAATTTCTTGAAGCACAAGTGAACTTCTCAGACAGAGAACCAAGGGGGATGCAGTTATCCCTGATGGATCAGCACTAATCAATGCCTTACCTCCACGTAGTTCAAATACGTTTGATGACTATATTAAAGAAGAAATCATCCAAAAGATGAGAACACTAAAGGTATTCCACACTTCCATGTGTTCACTGGCTGTTATGTCGTATTTGCTTCCATGGGAAAGCAAAACTTGGAATGTATTTGATGATGTTTCTGAAACATTCACTAATCTCAGTAGGCATCCAACATTGATTAGTGATATTGATCTGCAGGGACTAGAAAGATTCGTTGTCCTTATGTACGACAGATCAAGCGCAGCTACTTGTGTAGACGGAACAAGACTAGATCACTTTGCCCGCAAGCAAAGGCCATATAACTCAATTCCACCAACACAGGCAGCCCTCAGAGAACATAGGAATTAATACATAGAGCATGCACATCAGGCAACTACAAAATTTATACTTTTAAGCAAAATGTGAACTTCGGGCGGCTAATTTGGCGGCCATCTGAAAAAATGGCCGCCATTTTAGATTTTCAATTGGCAAATCCGACAGATTTGATAAGTATTACTTGGAAAACAAGTGTGCCAAGTTTGGTGCTTGTATCATCATTTACACGATTCCTTTACCAAAGTGTTGTTATCTGCCCCACTAAAAATACGGTAATACCCTATCCTGATGCCGCGTGGAACGTGAAAAAGCCGGTCTCCGTTTCATATGTCCGAGTGCCCCTTTTCACATGACGTCAGGCATGTGTAGTTTTTATTAATTCAACGGCAATAACCAATATACCAATTTTGTCGATGAGAAATATCAGTTTTTGCATCATCCCCTAATGATTAATCATACTCTTATAAAGGTTCTTGAAATTACAGTAATTTGTTGTAGTGGTAAAGCTCCAGACGAACGGCATTTATATGAATGTGTTATCAATTAAAGGGCAATTACTACAAACTATTTTGCTGAAGAGAAAAAAATACGTGTGTATCATTCCCCACTGGTGATACATACTCTCATAAATTTTCATGAAATTAAAGTCGTCTCTTGCTCCGATCGCCTCCGGACTCACAGATGGACTGAAGGACGGATGGAGAACACTGAAAACGTATCCCTCCGCGTTTGGCAGAAAAAAGTAATTCAATTCAATGACATATAAGTTTGCCAACGAAAATCACTATAATTATGTTTATAAATTCTCTGATTTTCTCCATTCTCGTTAACAAGCATTCAGAATATCATATGATTATACATAGACCTATTTTCAATGTTTCAGCTCAACTTTGTTATCAGTATAGCTTTCTTCTTTAATTCTGATGAAGTTATATTAGAGTATCGTATTACAAATTGGTAGCATCGAAATGAAAGGGTTGCCATGGAAACGCGTAATTTACATTTAACATCAACGAGATTTTCCATAGGAAAATTAGCGATTCTGATTCAGTAGACAGTGTCTTTTCATGGTAGTTCGTTCAAGCGTCTAAGCTTCAACACAAGTTTTCTCCGATAGCTCAAGTTCTCATTGATATTCGCAAACATGCAAATAAATAGATTAAAATACCTATCAATAGACTAAATGTCCAATGTCTTTGCTAATTTTTGGAACCAACTTGATGGATTGTGGAATTACACAAATTATGTATGTTATACTGCAACTATTCGTTAGGAAATATGGCGGAATGCCTCTTACTTAAACCGATACAACATATAACTCCTCTGATAGAGGATCGAGGGTGAGAGGTCAACAAATCAAAAACATTTGTTTCTTGAGTTCTAATTTTGGTTTCGTCATGTCTCGGCTGTGGAATGTAAAACTTACAAAACATAAAGACCAAGTCACAAACAAGCTTATGACGAATAACGATATTTTACGGCTCTTCACAGGCGGTCTTTAAATAAGTCGTACTGCTTATAAAGTATAACTTCAAGTCTAAAATCTTCTTAGCTATTTACACAATAATGTCAATTCACCGTGTTAACATTAACTGAAAACACAACACTGTTGGAACAAAACAGAGATAATACATTTCACAGTGACACATTATGCAATTTAGCAATAACAAATAAATTGATGCGATATATCGGATGAAAGCAAGATTAAGTTTTCAACTATATTTATGACAAATGTAGTGTTATATAATGTCCGTCTAGTATAATATTAAGTTGTTTTGAAGCCAAAACATAACACAAAAAGAGGAAAGCAGAAAACAAAGGTCACACCTCATCTTTAGATAGAAACCGCCGGATGGCCTACCCTTTAATATAGGGGAGCTATTCGCTACCCTTCAGTACTGTTGGACCTTATTATGCGTTAAAATAAATAAGACCAAAATGCGACAACCTGTTTTTACTGTCACTTTTCCTTACCTATTATTGTCGAATTGTGGACGTGGACCTTTTTTCTTTAGCAAAATTGTTTAGCACCAAATGACTTAGACGCTATCAATACAAACAATGCCCAATCAAAGCACATAGCGTAAATGTCACAATCAGTAGCAGTCAAAGCAAATATCGCAACTAACAAAAAGCACAAGCCCATGGTAGATTTTACATTGCCATACATTTTTTGTGATATGGCGCCGCAAATTATAGCAATACGGCATATATTTAGTAAATCACACCTGAACACAATAACGGGATTCATTTCAACACATCAAGTCGACAGTGTTCTTTTAGTAGCCCATTTATCATATTTACATATTAATATCAAGTGGCGTCTGTGTCGTATATAGTTTAATGCATACATTATTCATGTATCTATTCGATACAGGATATTGAATGTCCATATCACCTTCCCACATAATCGTCTCGCCTTTGTCTGGAAGTATGTGCTTTAAAGGCCCTCGACTACATTTGCACTATGGATAAATGATTGTTCATTTAAATGTGTATTTCCGATGGATGTGTGTTTGCCGTTTTACACGTTTTTAAACAAATTACAAATGAAGAATGTGTGGACCCTGATTAGAGGGAACTCGAATATGATCATCACTGCTTGCACTTATATTCTTTTAGTAATGGGGGTGTTAAAATTAAAATACCCATTTCAATCGATTTGATGGGAAATTTGCAGTGATACAAAGTACCGGTAGTTATAAAAGAGAATGTAAATCAGAATTTGTGTCAAAATAGAAATAGGTGCACATTGGTTTCGATGTTGCGATTTTCTTAGCGAGGTTTACAAACGTAAAGCCAAAACTGAAACCATCCATTCACACAACCGTACGAGAGTCAGAAACGTCCTACATCCGTTCTCTTACAAAAAGGCGTGTATTCAACCATACAGTTAATTTTTCTTTTTCAATATAGTGTTTGATAGAAAAATGTGGATTATTTTGTAAAAAATATATTCCCAAACAATCCAAATTCTTATGTTTAAGTGATAAATGTAAACAGCACAAAAGTAAATTTGAATCAATAAAATTCAACTTGAGTTTTATCAAATTTAACAAAAAGTAACATGATATAGTATCTGTCCAATGAGCAATCTGGCTGTTTAAACTCAAGTGTGTTAAAAAAATCAATCAAACCTTCTCTCAGGAAAGTATAATAAGACTTTGAGAACGTCCTAAAATTGGATCCAGAACATAACTCAGAGAGCAAACGTTGCCAGTGGTACATGTCTGTATTTATTCCGGAGAAAATAAAACATTATATATTTCCTAATTTGCTATGCTCAAACGTAAAATTATTATATATTTCCTTATAAGATTAATTCAAGAGTAAACAAGAACGCCGCGTTTAATGCTTATGCCTCCGGTGGCATCCTTGACATTATATTTTGATTTTTTTCAAAGTCCAAATTAGGTAAAGGTCAAACTGAGTTTGGGTGATATGGGTGTTTGAGAATGGTCTAATGCAACAACTGTATAAGTATCCAACCATTTTAGTAAGCAGACGCTTTTGATGCTAGACGAAACAGTACAATCTAGTTAACCAAGAAATAGCCATTTTGGAACTATTTAAGTCAAAACTAGGTCAAGGTCAAATGGACATTGGGTGATATATGTGGGTGGGAATGGTCCAAGGCAACAACCATTTAACAATTTAAAACATTCTAGAAAGCGGTGTTGATGCTAATCGAAACAGTAAAATGTAGTTAACCAAGATATAGCCTACTTGAAACTATCTTATACCAAATTAGGTCAAGGTCAAGGTCAAATTGACGTTGGGTGATGATATATGTGGATGGGTTTTGTCCAAGGCAATAACCATTTAACAATTTAAAACATTCTAGCAAGCGGTGTTGATGCTAGACGAAACGGTAAAATCAAGTTAACCAAGAAATAGCCTACTTGAAACTATCTAAGTCCAAATAAGGTCAAGGTCAAGGTCAAATGGACGTTAGGTGATATATGTGTATGGGAATGGTCTATGGCAACAACCATTTAACAATTAAAAATATTCTAGCAAGCGATGTTGATGCTAGACGATACGGTAAAATCAAGTAAACCAAGAAATAGCCTACTTGAAACAATCTAAGTAAGATAAGGTCAAGATCAAATGGACTTGGGTGATATATGTGGATGGGAATGGTCCAAGGCAACAAGCGTTTAACAATTTAAAACATTATAGCAAGCGGTGTTGATGCTAGACGAAACGGTAAAATCTAGCTAACCAAGAAATAGCCTACTTGAAACTATCTAAGTCCAATTTAGGTCAAGGTCAGGATCAAATTGACGTTGGGTGATATATGTGTATGGGAATGGTCCAAGGTAAAATCCATTTAACACTTTTACATATTCTAGCAAGCGGTGTTGATGCAAGACGAAACGATAAAATCTAGTTAACCAAGAAATAACTTTCTTGAAGCTATCTAGTCTATATTAGGTCAAGGTCATGGTCAAATGGACGTTGAGCGATATATGTGGATTGGAATGGTCCAAGGCAACAAGCATTTAACAATTTAAAACATTCTAGCAAACGGTGTTGATGCTAGATGAAACGGTTAAATCTAATTAACCATGAAATAGCCTACTTGAAACTATCCCAGTCCAAATTAGGTTATGGTCAGGGTCAAATGGACGTTGGGTGATATATGTGGATGGGAATGGTCAAAGGTAAGTTCCATTTAACACTTTTAAACATTCTTGCAAGCGGTGTTGATGCTAGACGAAACGGTAAAACCTAGTTAACCAAGAAATAGCCTACTTGACACTATCTAAGTCCAAATTAGGTCAAGTTCAAGGTCAAATGGACGCTGATCGATATATGGTACACAACTGTGGATGGGAATCGTCCAAAGCAACAAGCATTTAACAATTTAAAACATTCTAGCAAGCGATGTTGATGCTAGACGAAACGGTAAAATCAAGTTAACCAAGAAATAGCCTACTTAAAACTATCTAAGTCTAAAATAGGTCAAGGACAAGGTCAAATGGACGTTGAGTGATATATGTTGATGGGAATGGTCCAAGGTAACAACCATTTAACACTTTTAAACATTTTAGCAAGCGGTGTTGATGCTAGACGAAACGGTAAAATCTGTTTAACCTCGTACGCACGGACGGACGCACGGGTGGATAGGACATCTATAGATGCCGGGGGCATAAAAAGAGTATGAAGTTAAAGGTTAAAATTTTTAGAATTTAGCATTTGTGATAAGCGCATGGCCCGGCTTCCACTAAACATTTCGAGCAGAGATTGTGCTCAAAAGATAAATTACGTTCACATGTCGACCTAAATTTTATTGCCACTGCACAGACATTTTGACTGCCTGTGAAACATAGAATGTTTCACTGGCAGTCAAAAGTTTAGTGCAGTGGCAATAAAATTGAATGAGAAATCAAAAGGTGAACTTTAGAGACTGACACTAACTGGATTCCTGATTATGTTTCTTTCAGAGAGAACTTCGTTCAGGTGGACGTCTACTTCAAAGAAATCAGACACGAGCAGGTCGATCAACAGAAGGCGTACACGGCGATAGCATTACTCTGTGAGAATTAAGTACACTATTCAAAAGTCTATAATACATGTATTCAAATACAAGTAGTTAGATATTGGATTTCAGGAGTTTTAATTTTTTTTCTTTACCAAAATCCCATGGTGTTAACTTGTTACCATCCATAAGACGTTTCAAATAATCAGACACAGCACAGTGATCGGTTAAGAAAACAATTACATCATTTGTGATATGCGCCTGATCTAGAATTTGTAGTTTAATATCCACAGATTTATCTTCTGTTTCGTTGCAATTACACGTGTTCAATGGGATTGCAGTATACAGTCCAACTTCGTTGGCTCAAGCTCATTGGGACTCTCGAAATTAGCTCGACTTAACCGAAGTTTGAGCTAAACTATATTTCACGGCCTAGTGCATATGATAATATTTTGTTAATAAAGTTAGAAAATGTTTATATCATGTGTTTAATAAAGTACATTAGTCAAAATAGCAAGCAGCATGGCTCCAGATCAGACGCCGAGTATCTCGGCGTCTGATCATGAGCCATACTGCTTGATATTTGGACCTCAATTTTGTCTCTCCGGGACTTTTGTTTCAGCTCGAGCTAAACGGGAGTTCGAGATAAGCGAGCTCGACCTATCGAAGTTCGACTGTACTTAAAATTATTTGGAGGGGATTCATTTCTATGAAACTGTATTAACGTGACCCTTAACCATAATCTGGTAAACTGGCGTGCATTAAAGTCGTGCATAAAAAGTAAATGAGGAACACACAGTTGTAGAAAGAATAAAAAGATTTCAAATTTTAAAGGAGGCTACACTGTATAAAAATAAAGCGTTGAAATGGTAAATAATAGCTTTCTGCCACTGCACAATATCGACACTTATTAAATTTTCCTGGTGAATTGTCATGCATAAAAGTCATGCATAAAAAATAATTTAAGAACAAACAGTTTTAGAAAGAATAGTAAAAGAAATCATTGCATTTCCTTAGCGTTACGATAGCAGTGGGACGGTAAAATGTACTGTTTCTTCAACTGTACAAAACTGTCAGTTATATATTATTGGTTTTACCGGTTTCGGCTCCGATTTCTTTTGAACGTACTTTACTATTTGTTTCAGGTGATATAGGCGGGGCGATGGGGCTCTTTCTGGGCGCTAGTGCCATGACGATATTTGAAATCCTGGACTTCTTCGCCAACAGAACCGCAGTGAATATATCCAAACAGAAGCGGAAGAAGAGACAGACACATCTGAACACCACATCAATGACGTAGAAACCATCACAGATGTCACACAGGACTGCTGTGAATATATCAAAACAGAAGCGAAAGAAGAGACAGACACACCTGAACACAACAGTGACGTAGAAAACCATCACAGATGCTACACAGGACCGCAGTTAATGTATACGCACATAAGCGGAAAAAGAGACAGACATCTGAACAACACAATAAGGACGTAGAAAGCCGTCACAGATGTAACCCTTTTGGTGCCAAATTAAAACGTGTCGGCTGCTACAAGTCTTCAATCAAATATCATAACGAAACAGAGATAAAGAAATAAACTTTGGCTTTTTTTCAAATGTTCTTTCTCGGGACTATATTGTGTTGCAAAAAATTGTAGTTCCTGATCAGACATCATCTTATACAAGGTAGTGTCTGATCGTGGACTGCACTATTTGCAGTGTCATTTTTGACGAGATAAGTCGCTGTACAAAGGAAACCCGGTGTCATCACATTAAAAAATACTACAAGTATATGTCTTATGACATAAAAATAAAACATGTCAGCTCTATAAACTCCGTACTACAGTCGAACTTCGATGGGTCGAGCACGGTTGGCTCGAAAACCCGTTTAGCTCGAACTGAAACAAACGTCCTGGGGAGACAAAATTGAGTTTTCAATAGCAAGCAGTATGGCCCCAGATCAGACGCCGAG
>JAULCE010330062.1:0-10451 GCA_032359355.1 Macoma nasuta | reverse complement strand
TCAAATTCGCAAGCACATAAAACAGACTCTCAATAAATCAAACAAACCAAATAAGTTGTAAACACTTTATTCTTCAAACACAACGCGACCTTGACGTTTCGAACGGAGGAACATCTTGTGTACACACCACATATGAACCAGGGTTGTATAAATCGCCGCCGTAAACTGTGGCGATGTAAAGCGGCTCTTTTCTTTCACAACGGGGAGTTAACATTTAGGATGTTATTTGAATAAAGGGTTGATCGGATCCATGAAACATCCGAGGATAAACTGCTTGTATGTGTTACTACGCGGTTCACATGCGAGACATTACCTCGATACTTTTAGTAATTGGCATTATAAATGTTACCAGTATTCCTCGATGTATGAACGCCGATGCGACCATACACAACATTTTGCATGCATTTATACTGAATTCATCCAGTTGTACGTGATACGGTCGGCGTTCATACATCGATGAATACCAAACAAAAATAAATCAATTTTATATTCAATGTTAGGTGTAATAAAATGAATAGATCTATCGGTAATGATCGGTATAATGAAATAAATAGCACACCCCATTGAGGGTTATATGGTATAATATCAACCCTCAAAAAATAATATCGACCACGGCTTACGCCTCGGTCGATATTTTTTTCATGGGTTGATATTATAACATATCACCCTCAATGGGGTGTGCTATTTATATAATTTCCACAATTTCCAGATTTTGTCGAAATTTGGAAAACAACATAATATGTTGTCTTCCTAAACTAGTCAACATCTGGATTATTCAGAGATCTTAAGTCAATTAATATATGGTAGTTTTGTTACCGTTTCTTTTCAGCAAAGTAAAATATTGTTAGGGTTTAATTGTTGAGTCTACACAAACTATATAATATTTTTTGTCTTTATAATGTCGTCCGCTAAAAATGTCGCCTGGTCAATTTTAAAATTCACCAAAACCGTATCAGAACAGTGATATTATAAAGCGAGTGTCGAATGGTTTGGGTCGGAATCAAACTCCTAATGAATCGGCGTCTTCTCCGGGTATTATCTGTCGAAAACAGCAAAAAGGTAAAAGGGTTAAGTTTAGATTTCGGTATGTTTGTGTATATTGTTTAAAGCCAATGTTGCTACAAAATTAACTTGAAACATTATTTGTCAAATAATCTTTCTTATTCTGATTAAATGAGTGTTTTGTAAGGATGGGATGTGCCTCGCCGTTTTACGAGGAAAGCACGAACGCTTACTGTTCCCATTAATCATTGAAGAAACGCGATATGAAGAATTCTAATCGCATTGTTACTTTATGAATTCTTGCAGATCTGTATTCTGAAGATTCGATTAAGACTTCCTTAAATGTGGTAGTGTTCTACTTCCAAGACGAGGACAAACAAAAAGGTCCTGAATCTAAAATTTAATTATGAAATCAACGTTGGATTACCGTTCCTCCTTGGGGTTTTTTAATCATAATAAAGTTAGGTTTGGATTGAGTGACTTTGGAGAAGGGAAAGTTGTGGCATTTAATCAAATTAATGTTCCCTGATGATGTTGAAATCGTCACCGACAATCGAATGATGTCTGCCGCGTCTATTGCATGTACCTTAGCACGCTAGCACTGATGATATTCACAAATAGTCTGGGGACAGTTCCGACGACGAGTTTCCCCGCGTCTGATCTGGCACCGAACGTTTTGATATCCATAGTAGTACCGTAGTGATTTACAAACCTGACACGAAAAAATAACATTATATGTAATGTTTGCATTTTGTTTGCCTTGCGTAAAAGTAGACAAAATCATGTATCCCATTTTAGCTGTTGCTTATTTTTCATAATATAATACTCATACATATTGCAAGTATTTGATGTAATGAAGCATATAATCCAACAGCTGTTTCTTCAGACATTCTACACTACCTATTCGAGCGTCATGTACACGATGTATTTCTAGATTATCCGCCTCGTCTGAGACTCAGGTTCTTCGTTGTTTGCTATTTATTAGAACCAAAGGCATTTTTACTATACCACTTCAATAAAATCATGACCAGACACTATAGTTTCAAGATGGCAATTTCTTAAGGACAGCCTCTGTTTAAAATATATGTTGATAGGTATTCTTAAAGCAGAGCTCATTCATTTAAATGTCCCTTTCTCAATCAGTTGCATACCATCACGATAATTTTATTATTAAATTCTGTAAAAGGGTGATTTAAGTCGCCAAGTTGCATAAATTAGTGTGTGGATAGACATAAAGGGTATCAAAATTTTGTATTGCAGATGGAGATTGTGTGTTTTATTTAAGAGTTCAAACTGGAGGATTCAACAGATATATGATTCCTTAATATGTATGCATCCTGGGAAGTTGTGTGTTATTTAGTGGAGCATGAGCTTTGACCTTATGCAGGTTATGGCACTGTAGTTTTGGCAAAGAAAATGCCTTTGAGAATCAAAACGTAAACTGCATTGCATGACTATATTTTATAACAGTGTAGAGAGTTACTTTAAGAGAAAATGCAATCACGGCTTCGGAAATGAATTGTTGATTAATAGCATGCTGGTATTATATTATAACGATTAATGGAAACAGCAACAAGTCGAACGCTGTTCCGCTTCTAAGACAACCATCATCGCAACGTAATTACAGTGAGTCAAAAGCGTTTGCAATTTGACAATGGTTGCACGAACTTGTTAAGTGCTTGTAGGGCTTTGTTGTCGTAAATTACATGCAAACACAAAGATGCGCAACGAGAAACCGTGAACGTGCAGGCCCTTATTATTATTTATGCTTTACTACAGACGAGAGCAGTGTCTACTTTTAATTGTCATTCGTAGCTATGTACTCACCAACGCATTCTCAGACTCAAATTTCAAGAATAATATCTCATCCTTAAATTAAGACTTAGCTTCTACCACTCTGGTAAAAGCTGAACGCAACACGAAAAGGTAATATATAGTAATTGGGTTTTAAGGTTGGTATTTCGTTATTGAATTTGAACCCTGGTCTTGGTAACACTATACCTTATTTTATAAAACGCATTTTCTCGTTACGCGTGTCATATATTTAAAAGTTAAAACAGCAATCAATAGTTAATACAGTACTCAGTATTTAATGAAACAATAAAACAATACTTTAATCAGTGTGTAACACAATATTCATTAATTAAAAACAGCCAATAGTTATACACTAACTAATAAGGCAACTTATATAGCAATCGTAAGTTAATACAGCCAACCATAGCCAATACAGCAACACACTAATACAGCAATCAGCCCCGAATACAACCGCCTACAGCTAATACACCAACGAATAGCACATACAGCAACCAATTGGTTACGCAGTTATCACTTTTTGATACAGCAAACAATGGTAGTTACAGCAATGAATAACTAATACAAAAACCAATCGCTAATACAATCAACAATAGCTTTAACAGCAATGAACAGTACATACAGCAACCAATAGGTAATACAGCAACGAATAGCTAAAACCACAAACAATCGCTTATACAGCTCTCAATAGCACATACAGCAATCACTAGCTAATACAGCAACCAATAGCTAAAACAATAATCAACAATGATTACAGCAACCAATGTGTAATACTACAACCAATCTAATAAACAGCTCTTATTAGCTAATACCGCAACCAAAAGTTAACACAGCAACAAACAGTTTAGTATCTACAATAATCGATTGGTAGTATAGCTATCAATTGTATATGCCACAATCAATGATTAATACAGCAATCATGAATAGATATAATAATCAAAAACTAAAACAACAATCCAAATTATTATTAACAATCCATTTAGTCAACCCTTTGCTCAACGGATGCGCCCTTTTGCATTTTTGTAACTGATGGTTTTTGAACATGTTGTAGGAAATTGTGCATTTGCTCATGACGAGCAAATGCTCCATTTCCTGCATGATTTCAATAGAATTAATAAGTTCTTTTTTATATGGCCTAGATTTTATATTGTTGATCGGATTTTTTACCCTCGGGTTAATGATAATAGCTTGTTGAGAGACGAGTTAATACATACCAAAAATTACAAGTAAATATAGCAATCAATAGTTCATCAATTTATGCAATTCAAGAATATTTGTTTCTAATTAGTCAATGTAGAAATCTTATTTGAAATTGGAAATATAATAGCCCTAGATATGCCTACCGCGATATAAATAATATTTCCATACAGCTTCCATTCTGATCAGACGTCGGACTGATCAGACGTCGGACAAGCTTCTCGGCGCCATTCTAATCAAAATATATGAGTGATACAATAGGACTACCAAATTCAAAGTGATGTTAACCAAGCAAATGGTAATTTATACAGTAGCATAGTATGGGTTGAATTGAAATGTCTGTAAATTGGATTACATCTGTGCAATTATGGCTTTTTGAAGTCCTATTAAAATGTGTGAATATCCACTGTACAGTTAATTTGATTTGTTCCAGTTGTAAGACATCACTTTATGTGACATCCTTCAATATAGCATACAGTTGAACACCTCAAATTCGTTAAACTCATTCCTCCACCAGCAATATTTAGATTAATCTACAAGAAAGAAATCTGATCAAAACTATGAAATTTTAGTCAAGAGAAAAAACACGTTTTTTGAACTGAATCGAAATCATTGCCCTAAATGGAGCATTCGACCGTTACGAGCAAAATAAATGCTCTATTTCCTATAATATTTTCAATAGCTATCTGCTACAGAGGCGTTCGATGGTGCTTCTGTGAGGAAAGGGTTCAATACTACTATCAGAAAATAATGACAAATAGCATACTGCACGGAATGTATTTGATGGATTGTTTAACACATAATCAATTATCAAGTGCATGTGTATTCAGCAACTATTCGAACTCTACATTTTAGATTGTTAAATAGCTGTTTATCCCACAACGTACCTTTACAAAATTTCGTTTGCTATATCTGAATACGTTTTTCAGTGCCTTTGCAAAATTTCGTTTGCATATCTACACAAGTTTCTCTGATAGATTAAGCTGGCCATGCTACCTACCTGATTCGAAATTCATGTGCATTTTACGCCTTTGACGTGTATATGAACATTTACCTATCGTAATCCCACGACATGTAATACGACACATATCAAATACATTGCGACTGTAAATAAGAAAAAAACAATAAACCCTTCATGTCATGTTTAAAAGTGATGGTTGTAACTTGTTTTAGATCAAATAATGTAACGAAACAAATAATAGAAATGTTTATCTAAACTTTGCCTTGTCCGAATTACATTAATTTCATGCATTAAATATGCTGAACAGCCATTGTGTGAATCTGTTTAGACAACGCCAGTACAACGGTCGCGATTTATCAACTTCATATTGTTAATGATGTTACGTTTTCTAACAACAAAATATTTGATTAGGTTTTTGTCCAATGTTTACACTGGTCATTCAAATTGAATAAGTAAAATGTGAAATCTAAAAAGTGAAATTATGGTACTTATGGAATTTGTGCGCTGGTATATATATATCGCAAGAGGGGACGTGCCATCCTATGTTTATCATTTATATGCTGTTTTGATATTTAGCATAACGCACTTGTTTTGCAAGTAAAACTCCGATTAATTTTAATAACAAAAATAGTGTTGAAATTTCACACTTAATTTGATTATGAATAGTTACACCTTCCGGTAGGGTGATGATGGCATAAGAGTGAGGTTGGGCGACACAAAACGGGTGGCGTATTTGCCATTGACCGTTCCAAAACGGTAATCCTATCTTCACCCTAGATTTATGTCTGTTTTTGTGTCCATGTGTGTCTTCTGTATGTAGCGTATGTTTGGACTAGTGTGAATGTGTGTTAGTGCACGTGTATGAATGTGCTGAAAAAGTACGTGTTTCTGTGCGTGCTGTTCGGGTGGCTGGTCGTTTTGTATGTGGTATGTCCTGCAAGACCTTATCTGCTTTTATACTTAACATTACACTAGCAGTTCCGAAACCTATAGAATTTACGGTTTATCGGTTTAGATCCTATATATGATCTCGGTATGGTTGCTGTTAAATGTGGCATTCAAACTGTTTCAACATTGTCAGAAACAACATTGTGATTTTTTTAAAACGCATCATGCAGTTTATGAGTATGAATTGTCCGCTTAAAACAGTTATACCGAATTGATTAGCCTTCGATTCCGTTCCGTTTCTGTTCTCATTCGGGTTTCAATCTAATTAGATTCATGTGACTCTAATGTTCGGTTGCACTTGGTTCCACTAGGATTTCACGCATGACGCTGGTTCAGATATTAACCAAACATACATTTGCCTATCCATGAAATGAATTGCAAAATATTTTGGGCAATCTCCAGTGTTATAGACTGGCTTAATTACCTTAAACATGTCATAGTTATAACATAACAGCCAATATACTGTCAATTTAATGATTGAATACGTTTGGTCAACGTTGGGGTTGAGATGGAGTTTATTGAAAACAAAGTAATATAGCACAGTTGTATAAGGCTATTATTTACCACTTAAATGATGGTGTTACTTTGATAAAAGTGAGTATTTGTTTCTACTTTTTCTTGAAGATAGGTGTACCATGAATGTAACTCAGTTTGGAGCCAGCGTAAGTCAAATTTTGATACGCTGCTATAAACTGTTTACATAGGATATGAATAATTGGTATCTTAAGTATTAGTTGTTTAGCTACAAACATTATCGAGAGAGAGCCCATTTCCCTTATGCCCAAGGGAGATATTTATATTACGTTGAATTTGGTGATGAAACTTGTCGTCCTCGTCACTCAAACTATTTTCTTCCGAAGTTGCATACATTCTGCTCGGCTCAGAAAACGAGCGTCATTCATCAACATCATTGAAAAGTGGGCAAAAAAGCTACATTTGTTCTCGTTGCCTCAATAAATGATACTGTTATATTGCAGTTTGCACGATCCGATGATAATCATTGATAGTAAATTAACATGCTTCAATTACATCAAAAGAAAGACAATTGTTTTTCCCCGATAATAAGATTAAGTTAATTGCTTTTCTTTAGCATTTACCGGAATTAAATTTAAACATCGTTACCTCTGAATCGATAGCGTCATTTTTAATGATTTAACCGAAAATATAATCTTAAGATTTTGTTTTGTGTATACATAGGTGTCGAATATTTTGGAATTATTTATATAAGTTAGAATGACACAAATGTCGGATTCAATTCGAATATTGGTAACTACAATTTACAAAATATGTCTCTCAAACCTCGACAAAACAAATTGAGACTGCATACGCAGTTGTAGAAGATAGTCTTAGAGAAATCTAATAAAACATGTGTTTAAGTATAGGAATACTTAACTGAATGTTTGCAAAATAACTGAAGGCAAATAAGTCACTTGATCAATCGAAAAACAGACCGAGTTTTACATACAATGGTCGTATGTACTTTGTTATTTGCTTTAATTAAGCTGTGGCGGCCGTATAACGTCGCCCCGTACTTCATTCTCAGTGTTGTTATAGTTTCTGGTCATTCGAGATCATGAATTTCAGCACTTTTTGTTTTGAAAATTGAATACCGCTTTAACCGGTGCTGGGGAGGGGCGTGAGTAATGTTGCATCTTTAATTACTACCTATAACAGACTCAATAAAACCGAGTCTGCAATTTTCTCTATTTGAATTGGCTTTCTTGCCTTTGAAGGATTTCCCTTTTACAGAATTTATATAATACCAACTCTAATTTAACTGTTTTATCTGTTTCATTCTGATACACTATTTGTTCGATTTTTAAATGTTCTTAAACCAGTTAGTTACCCCTTTCTCCACAAAAAAATCCGTTAAGCACCTCTAAACCTCAAGCTTTTGAAAATTGTGTAGGAAATGCAGCATCTGCTTGTTTCTTCAACGATGTCCTTACACTATAAAAAAGCATTTCGTTTGCCTAGATAAGAATGGGTTTCAGCCGATTACATAGCTCGGGGAGGAACTTGTTAAGCCATAAAACGGTCAAATCGATTCGATTTCCGTCCGATTTCGTTCCAGTTCGGTTCGAACTTCGAGTAATTTGGGTAATTCAAATAACCCGTAGTATCGATACATATCTACACAACAATAATACAGTCGAACCTCGATAACTCGAACTCAGGTAAGTTAATTTCCTGATTTGTCGATTTTTTAACTGCTTCAATATAACATTTGTAATGCTTTCAATACTCATATCCGGATTACCAGCCGAGTTAAGTTCCTAGGCGTCAGATTATAGTCGAAGCTGTAATCCACTAAAACCATGTTATCACCAAATACGAAGTGATTTTCATACCTTAGTCTAAATCAAACGATCGACAATTTAAACGGACGAGTTACCAGCAGCATGATATGGGTTAAATTGAAATGTCATAAGCATGGATTATTACCGTTAGTATATTTAGAAAATGAAAGTACAGGTAAGGAATAATAGCTTCATTGAAAAGTACTATAACTGTAGCATCGGCAAGTAGCTTTGATCCAGCTTAATACATCATTTTCGTGTGACTTCCTTTATATAATTGAATCTCTATGGGATTGGTTACTTACATTATGCATGAAATTGCTTCATTGAAAATCATTATTACAGTAACTTGCGCTCCAGGGACCAATAAACTTTTATGTAATTGAAAACATAAATCGTTTTTATATTAGCTTTGAAGTTATTAAAACCGACAATATTCGATTTTACATTATTTTAATAACTCAAAAGGCGGGCGAATGCAATGTCGATGATAGAAATATGTTAAAACTTGACATGACTTCAATTACTTAGTCGCACTTAATGGTTTAATTGGTTAATGTTGAATTTCGTCCGTGGTCTCAAATAAAGTTATCAGATAATTGTACACATTTCAGCGCGAAAGTATGTTGCGGTGTAAACAACCTTAAAGAACATGTAGAGGAGTGTTCGAGTTTGCTTATTTGTCATGTCTTTTGCGTTATGTTAGGAAATTTTAGCATTCCTTCCATTGGCAATGACCTTCAGTGTTCGCGCCTGTGTTTATTCATATACATGTACAGTTTATTCTAGTTACATCGACGACACGTAACTATTTTATACCTTTTAACTACTCAAAGTTTGAAATATGTCAGTCTGATAAAACATACAATCTTATTTAAAATCGTATACAATATTAAGTGTTAGTGTCGAAAAACGAATTCATTCGTCTTAAACGGGGTCGAGATAACGATGTTTGACTGTATATTTTTCCAGAATGACAGAGATGTATCAGTTTACATAATAAAGTGATAATTGCATAATACGGCTTCAAGATGTACAACGAAACAATGAAACAACCAGTCACGTCTGAACAATACATAAGTTTTAGAAAGCTCTATCATTGGAGAGAAAATGCTTTGAAATTCTCATTACGTTTAGAATGTTATTCGAGTTAATTCTTTATTCGCATCTAACTCAAACAACTGTTTGTCGTTCAGATTCAATCTTAAATAAAAGTGCTCAAACCAATGTAGGCCTGGGGCATGAAATAGATAGTTTTAGTACATGTTTTAGTACATCATGCAATACTTGTCTCATCTTGCATCTCTGCCTGTGCATCTTAACTATCCATTTGCATGCATACATTTTGAAAAATAGTTGTCATGTATCAATAGCTTACATGTTGGTGAATGCAACGGAATTCCTCAATAACTTTTTTAAAAAATGCGACCGTTTTATATACGTTGGAACTGTTCAATTTACAGTAGAATTACTTCTGTATTAAAATCCTTGACAACCTGCAATTAAAATAAAGAAACTTTTGAGTTTCTGAATATATGCAATTTAATATAAAGTAGTTAGAGTATGGACTATCAAATCTATGTTTGAGATTATAACTTAGAAATGTGTGTCTAAAAGTTATATTGATAATTATAAATTTGTAAATTACCTCCCTTTATCTCTTTAATATACAACTATTTGAACTTGTTAAAAAAGTTTGCGAGTATTTATTCTTTTACAATTATACACACCCTCTTCATTTACGCTGCACAACTTGTGTTTGCAGTCCACACTACAACATAAGCCTATAATACTTTTAGTGCTATAAATATGCAGACTTTTGAAAGATAAAAGCACTGAAAGCATGCAAATTGTCGCAGTTTTGAGGAACTTTTTTGTGTTGTATGTCTTCGGAAATTGGGTCAGAGTTTGCAGCCCTCAGAAAACGGTATGCTACCTTTGGCCTAAGGGGCAAGCCCCAGGCCCCCCAAAAATACGATGGTACATGTATGTTGACGCTGTTCTATGTTTTGAAGCAACAACTGAATACCTGCTCTATATCCAGCTTCACTGGAAACGAACAATCGCAGATTATAAAACAAAGAACGGAATTGATTTCTAATCTACGTCCAGTGTGGCTTTTCACCCCTTTGCCTGCCGATCGCGACCATAATAGAATATTCAAACAGTTTATAGTTTAGTTCCGAAGTTAAAAAAACAAACAATAAGGCTTACGATGCAAATGTAGTTAA
>JAULCE010329951.1:0-10451 GCA_032359355.1 Macoma nasuta | reverse complement strand
TTTTCTAAGAAGATCTACTCTTTCTAAAACCCTTTTTATACGCCGGTCTTTTGATGGGACGTATTATGGGAACACCTGCGGCGGGCGGGCGGCACGGCGTCCACACATGTTGTCCGCTCTATAAGTCAAACAGTTATCATCCAATCTTCACCAAACGTGGTGAATATGTTGGTAGGCATAATGTTTCGGCCAAGTTGAATAACCAGCCAAATCGCTCAAGGGACTTTTGGATTATGGCCCTTTAATTATCAAAAATCGGTGAAATTGGACTTGTCCGCTCTCTAAGGCAAAGAGTATTCATCCTATCTTCACCAAACTTGATGAAGATATTTGTAGGCATAACATTTCGGTCAAGTTTGATAACCAGCCAAATCGCTCGAAGGACCTTTAGATTATGGCCCCTTTATTATCCAAAATTGGTTAAATTGGCATTGTTCCCTCTTTTCGTCAAAGAGTTTTCATGTAATCTTCACCAAACATGGTGAATATGTTTGTAGGCATAATGTCTCGGCCAAGGTCAATAACCAGCCAAATCGCTTACGGCACTTTTGGATTATGGCCCCTTAATTATTCAAAATAGGTCAAATTGGCATTGTCCGCTCTCTTTGTCAAGCAGTTTTCATCTAGTCTTCACCAAACTTAGTAAAGATGTTTGTTGGCATAATGTCTCGGCCAAGTTCTAAAACCAGCCAAATCGCCAGAGGGATATTTGGAATATGGCTCTTCATTTTCCAAAATTGGTCAAATTGGCCTTGTCTGCTCTCTAAGTCAAATAGTTTTCACCAAACTTGGTGAAGATGTTTGTAGGCATAATGTCTCAATAACCAGCCAAATCGCCCAAGGCCCCTTTGGATTATGGCCCTTTAATTATCCAAATCACCCAAAGCACTGTTGGATTATGTCCCTTTACTTATCCATTATTTGTCAAATTAGCCTTGTCCGCTTTGCAATATTTATATCAGAAAATACATTTTCGTCAAGGCGTATTTTGTGACAGATTGCCACTCTTGTTTTATATAAAACAAAGTCTTGCCGACAAAGTGTGGGATAATATTAACCAAATGGCTGACTAAATAAAGCCTATTATTGAATAAACAGACAATGGTGTCAATTTCAAAAAGTGGGGTCGACGTTCCAAAGAATTAGGGGTCGAAATGTCTTGAAATCCGGAGCTGAAGAGTATTGGGATTAAAGAGTCCCAAAAAATAAGGTGCGGTTGAAATGCCTTGAGACAAAGTGTCATGTAATTCTAAAATGCAGATTTGTTATATTAAGCAAAAACAACGGAAATGATCAGTATGGGTTTTTAATATTTGACTTGACAAATATCTTCATCTTGCATTTTGTAAAGCTATTAATGCCGTTTAAATTGTTTTCGTCACTATTCATACATGGTAACATTAAAGCTATAACAAATACATTAATTACTTTTCGTGTTTATTTTAAATGCATTACTATAGCAGTACATATTCAAAAAATTCACAGTACTTTTTTATTATTTGTTTAACACTCAAACGGAATCCCAGCAATTGTAAATGCCATCGCGGGATGGTGCATCGCCTTACCTAAATATATGTGGCTATGGCAATTTGCATCACAGAATTTATCATTGTGGTCATTTGTATAAATGCAACAGTAGATCTTAATACTTTTATATTATTCTTCTGCTTTTTGTTTCCTTTGATTGGCAAATTTTAACTAAAGCAGCTGCCTCGGTGTGCCTCAGAGTGGCTACGGCGCTTGGCTACGTATGAGTGTTTATTAAGAGCGTTCTGTATGATTTTAAAAGCCAAAAAGCGAGCAAAGCGAGCAAATGAGCTTTTAAAATCATTAAGAGCGTTCTTAATAAACTCTAACTGATATAGTGATTGTTCTACTTTTTAACATAACACGAATCGAAGAGGAGCTTAGCTGGAACTTCGGCTTCAAAACACCTGTGGCTGATATGCTGGTGTGACGTCACATAACGTGTAACATATCCTGTTCTGCGCATTCCGACAATTGTTGTGTCAACACGAGTAAAAATCATGTCGGACGATATTTCGGTCACTTTAGCGAAGTTTTAATTTCTTGTGAATAAGTCTTTAAATAGGTTGTGGAGGAAAGGGTTAACAGTTTGTAAAATATGTGTCCGCATTTTAAACAGCTCAATTCTCGATCAGTTGCAAAATATTTCGACATTATTTAGTTTGACCATAAAGTCGCGTACTGAGAGGGACAACTTACCTATTTTAACCACTACCGTGCCGCCAAAAATAGTTTTTAAATTTTTGTCTGCTTGATCTTTTAACATTGTTCGATTTTCTTAAATTTGCTGAAACTGTTCCGAGTTTCAAAAATGGATCCAGCTTGGTTCCGGATCAGAGGCCGAGTAACTCGTCGTCTGGACAAGGCACAAGCTGGATGACGATACCACTTTGGTCGTTATCGGAGTAAGAGTTGGGTTTTCACAACGTGTTGGGTATGACTCATACACGCTTCTTTTCACGGTGCCTACGTCACTGTGTGAGTAGTTGGTAAAAACACACCATTGACTACATGACTTTTCTTCGGCGAAGAGAGGAGCTATAACTTTTGACCGTTTAAACTTTACAAGCGCACGCGCTTTGAGCTGGCCTAACACTGCGCATGCGCCGTAACCAGACCTATTTTTTTTCTGAAGAGTCAATTTAGAGTCTTACTTGATAAATTGTATATGGTAATTTCCCCCCAAATCCCAGCTCTGTGAATGGTTTAAAAAAGTAGGTAAACACTATAATATATATAGAACCATGAACAACTGCGGACTGAACCTATATAAATAAATAAATATAAATGAAGATACTTCAATCTTATGTAGTGTTTGTGATGTGTTAGGATCAGAAATAGTTGCCTGATTAAGGAATGCTGATTGCTTAACATGCAATTAACGGAAATTGGTTACATTTTATAGGTGGAGTTTCACAAAAGGCTGCTTCTGTGGAGGAAAGGATTAAGCGGTTACGAGACGGATCAGACTACGCTTATAGTATAGGTACGGCGATTTATTGGTAAAATGGTAATAAAGATAAAAAAGGTGTGATCTGTACATCCTGTGTGCTCCCTGATCATGATACGCTGTAATTGACATTCATCGAATTGTTTATGGACCGCAAGCTGGAAAAGGGGCCCTTACGGCGTTGTTATCTGTTAAGACCCAGATCCCGCCGAGTCTACATATTATGGCAAGGTTTGGTTTGAATTTGTTGAAGAAAACTGTAATTTTGCTATCAACGCTGCAAAGAGTGTACACGCTGAGCCGACATCGGTTCAGGGTATTCACTGTTTGCAATTGAGTAATGGGCTCTTTCCCCAGCCGGAGACCCATATTATAAGATAGACCTCTACTGTTGCCAACGGAGAAGTCCTAGATTTTTTTCTTTTTCTTTTTTATCAAATTGAAATTTTAAATGGAATTTAATTAAACAGGTGACATTGCAGCAGGCGATAAATTAACAACATTGCAAAGTTCTGCATGGCAACAAAAATGAGCCAAACAAAAACACACATTTTTTTGATGTTTGGGACAACCCAGCCTGTACCGAAGGCGTTTTATATTAGCATGATTTTATGAATAAGTTAAATAAATTTTATTTTGACTGTTTAGTCTTCATTATGAAACAAGTACCATGGCCCTGGCGTTTTACTTTAGGAATGTTTAAAGTTTAAATCGGATACATGCATTCTTGTGTTGGTATCTAAGGGGGTGGCGCTTGCATTATGATGAGAAACTATGCAATAACTGGCCGCAAAGTGTGCGGGTATAAGATACCCGCATCATGCCGCATGGCTATTGAATTTTGCACGGCCGTTTTAATTGGTCAATGGTTGTTTGCATGAAATGACGCGACTTGTTTTGAACTCATTTTAGACATTCGCTCAGCACATAAGAAACGTGATCAATGACGAATTGGTAGTTCAAATTCATTGTTTCAGGCCATGGTACAAAACATACATATTAGATAAACATTCCAGACTACACTCGGGCGGCGTAAGTCGTCATCTTGTAGTCCGCTTTATTTAAATACCTTGTGAAATCCATGCAATATATATAACATAAAACAAAAAAGGATTCTCAATAAATTTTGAGCAAAGTTTATTAAGTCAGTACTTTATTCAAAGGGCTAACATTCGTTAAACAAAATATAAGTGAACCGATGTTCTTTGGCGGTAAATACACTCGGAACGTAAATATACTCGGAACGTTACAAAAAAAGGGGAATGAAATAACCAAATATATGATAGTATTATTCATTCAAACGAACAATCAGAAGTTTCAGTCATTCTTTTCTTGCCGAAAAAACATCTGCGCATCTATTTGTTGTACCTAAACTGGGAACCACAATTTTGCTTTTTTATTAAAAATGATTTGTAAACTCGCCTGCGATGACTGAGTTTCAACATGTTTTCCATACTGTCCCTTTGATATTTGGGGACCGAGGCTAAAACTCGTATCGCGGCCGTAGTCAAGGTCAAAGTCAAGCGATAGCAGAATCTTGAGATCAAAATTAATGACACGCATTTACATCTTCAGTCTATAAGCTTTTTTAAAACTCAAACACAACGAAATTAGTTGATTCATTCAAAGATCTTGAATAATGGAAATGCACATCTTGAATGTCTTTGAAAACATGTGGAAAATGGCACATCTGCTCATTATAAGCAACTGTCGGGTAGCTCTGCTGGACAATAAATCAAGTAAAAATATATTGTGTGGTACGATTTATCATAATAGTTTTTATTTAAGAAATGATATAGGAGCATCAAATCCTTTTTATGATTTTTTACCCAACCCTCTGTAAGTCATATTTGAAGTGAATGTTTCCTTTTATAGGTACTCGATTCCTGGAGCTTTCTACCCAGCCCTCACCAATCTTCAGCCACCAAGACTCCATCACCCTGCAGCCCCGGGGGAGAGGGGCGGTACCAGAGGAGCTGCCCAGGGTGCCTGCAGAGATGCAGAGGAGAAACCCAGAGCCCCAGGAACTACCAAGGGTGGACGATAGGTAAGATTTTTGTTTTTCTGTTCAGGATATGCAGAACTCCAGATAATTGTGTGTATCTTAAATATTCTTAGAATTTTTAGACATTCGTCTACCATACCCTATGTTGTGACCATTCATTAGAATCATCCTGGAACTGGTCCAAACATAGGGTTTGTTTGAGGAATAAGTTGCCTATTGATGTCTAAAAATAGCCTATGTCTAAAAATAGCATATGAAGCAAAGGGTTGAAATAAACATATAATTAGTCATAAAGTGGTTAAAGAAAATTGATTATAATTTCAACTTCTTTGAGTTGTGATAGACGTCTCTTATATTTGGCTTTTGGCTTAGTAGATACCTGTAATGGCAAGGACTGCCTATCTTTATTTCTCTGCAGAGCAAGAGCTTCATCCAAGCCAAAGCCCTCAACCGAGGAGCCAGTCCGACCCCTAGAACCAGCCCCTGACCCTAGAATGCCTCTTGAACCTGTAGAGCTGGGAGCAGACCCCAGAAGAATGGGTGGTATGAGAAGATCCCCTAAAGATAAGCCATCTGGTGAGAGACCCAAGTCTCCACTGTACTCCAGACAAAAGGTAGGTTACTCTCAAATTTGATGGCATGGTGCAAAACTATTGTAACTCCTTCACATTTGTGAAGGAGTTACAATAGTTTTACACCAAGCCATCATATTGAGTCAGCTATTTAGTGTAACTGTTCTTGATCACATTTGCGAAATAAACTGCCTTACAGTTTGTTATATATTCCGAATAATGAATTGAAACAATACTGTTGTAAACGAACCTATTGAATGGCGTCCGTTAAATGTATTCTTCAATGACATAACTTAACTTCATGAATATTTATGTTAAGACACCAACCCCTTTGAATATTAATCCCTTATTCCACAATATCAAGGCTATGATTTTCCCTGACAGGCAGGGTAGACCAAGTCCAATAGATCCAACTGGCAAAAAATGCAGACCCTGATCAGCCAGTATCTAGAGGAGTTGGCTGTTTTGGGTCTACACTGTTTGCAACCAATGTAATATGTGTATATATGAGATAAAGTGTTATAACTAACTGTTTGTTTTCCAGGAAATGGAGAGAGAGTTGGAAAAACTCAATCAAGAACTTACAGAGCAAGTGTAAGTAGTATTTGCTTTTTTAATGGTTTTAAGATATTGTGAGACATGCCTTACATTCAACAGAGGCAATTTTACGAAACGTTTCTCGCTTGGCATTTTTCTTTTTCCATGGCTTTTGTATGGCTTTTTTTTGTTTTTTAAAAACACTTTCCAAACAACAATAAAAACAAAATGGTAGAAATTGAAAACAAAATCAAATTCTGTCAAGGTGCCGGCAATTCCTTTGGCACTTCATTGTGTGCCATTTTGCTGCATGGGCCCAAAGCTTGTTTGTTTTCCCAAAGGTATTAAAAAACTATGTCGTTCAGTAAGGGGAATGTTTGACTGTTTCTAAATGTACAAAATGTTTTTACTATTGATTACACGGCTTGTGTTTAATGGGGTGTATGTTTGTGGTAAAGGGTTTGCATGCTAAATTGTATATATCTCTGAGTGCTATTTAAATACAATTCAAATATAGAGATTAGGGAAAAGGATCAATATCTAGACTAAAGAAAATGCCATTTTTGAAGGGTATTGAAAACATTGTAGGAAATTGAGCATTTGCTCTTTTCAAGCGAATTCTCCATTTCACACTCATAATGTTTTCAATTTTGGTCTGCTAGAGGGACTTCAAAAGATGTGTACCGGTATATGAAGTAAATGATTAATGAGTTACGACTCAATTGATTCAGAAATTTTGTATATTCATTGATTTCTTCAGAAGTATGGTTTGAGTCTTACAAAGTTTGGATCTTAGATCAGACCTCACATTTAGCTGGGCCTGATCTAGATCCAAATTGTTTGTAAAAATCATTAGTGATCAGAGTCAGCTACAAGTGTGGAGAGTGTAAAGCATACATAAGACTTACAGAATAACTGCAGTCACTTTTACTCACAATTTAGTGGAAATTTGCCATAGTGTAGCCCTAATACAAATAGCCCTTGGAGGAGTCGTCTTGTTACGGTATACTTCTGTTTACCATTGAAAAGGGTTTCACCCTTAGGAAAGGGGACAATGGCTCTTAAGATTTTACCTCATATAAGGCTTAAATTAATTACAACAATCCTGACAAGTGTTTAGACAATATTGTATTGCTTGCAATAGGTAGATTATCTAGGAGAAAGGAAAACGCTTATAATAAATGGCTTTGAAAACATTTTGGAAAATGGACCATTTGTTTGTAATGAGCCAATGCTTTATTTCCCACAATATTTGCAGTAGTCATTTGCTACAGAGGGGTCAAAATGCATATCTATGGAAAAAAGGGTACAATTTGATGGTTTGGTGCAAAACTATTGTAACTCCTTCACAAATGTGAAGAAGTTAGAATAGTTTTGAACCAAGCCATCAATTTGCTTTGTGCTTGTTTCAGTAATGAGCTACATGAGAAAAAGACAGAGCCAGAAGAAGAGTTTGAGGACAACTTTCCGCCCAGCAAGAAAGCCCAGGTGCTCCGTGAAGTTCTGGAGCAGGAGTACCAGGACAACATTCCCCCCAACATCAACGACATGTGGCTCAGGTTCAAGGAGAAGAAAGAGCAGTCCATGTCAGAGAGCAGCTTGAACAGCACAAGGCTCGAGGCTCTCTCTGGCCTGCTGGACAACCCAACTAGACACTCGGTTAACACTTTGGTGAAAGATAGAAGCAAAGCAAATGAGGTGGAAAAAGATGAACTAGAGCAGTCAGAGAAAGAAAATAAAAGTGTTGATCTGCAAGAGAAAAGAGCAATGGAGGTTAGAAGCTTGAGGAGGCAGGAATTGAAGCAGAGATCAGGCTTGAGCGAGGAAGAAAGCAATGGAAGTTACACTGAACTATTGATGGACAAAGAGAGGAAAAAGGCTACGGAGAGAGTGAGGAAAGGAGGGAAAGGGGACGAAAGAAAAGATAGAACAAACAAGAAAAATAAGTCCCCAGACATGGCAAAAAGTGCTGGTAAGTCCAAAAGAAAGACTGAGAAAGATAAATCAAATGATAAGGCTAGTATTACTGATATAAAAAACAGAAACTTTGTAAACACTCAACACAGTGATACTATGGACACTCTATTTTCTATACCTGAAGATGCTAGTTTTGAGCAGTCTCCAACCAAGGCTGAATCAGACCTGAAGTCTCGTCAGAGAAGACACCGTCATGTGATAGATCCACTGATGATGAAACTGAGGGACAAGATAAAACTACAGAGAGACAAGATTGACAAGGAGAGAAGGAAGGAGCTGCAGAGAATGGAGAAGCTGAAGAAGCTACAGATGCTGCTGAATGCCAAGACAGGCGGACAGTTGTCAGACAAGGCCATACACGTAGAGTTGGAGAATGTATCAACCACATCTAGTTGTACACAATCAGAGAGTTCTCACATTATGTCAGACTCAACTCTGACAGCTGTTTCAACTGCAGGAGAGTCAGAAATGTCATCACAGGAGTCCACGACACTTAGAGAGAGTACATTAGACTCCATAAAGATTCAGCCAAAGAAATATCCACAGCAAGATTTCTCCAGACCAAGAAAACCTGTTGTCTACTCTGACAGTACAGATACATCAGACTTCAGTAACATCATTGTTGAAAGGATTGTAGAAGGTAAACCTGCTAAGTCTGATAGAAAAAGTTCCAGTAAAAAGAGTGGTGGTAAGGTTAAGAAGAGTAAAGTAGGGGAAGATGGGAAAAGAGTAAGAAAGGAAAAGAAGAAGAAAGAAGTGAGGATGTTTGATGTAGATATATCAGAGGACGACTTACAACAGCAGATTAGACAGTACCAGAGACAAAGATCCCCTGATGGGAGAAGAGCATACTCGACCAAGTCTCCTGACAGAAGGAAAGCTACATCTCCGGAAAGGCGAAGGATGATGAATCAGGCTTCCTCTCCAGAAAGGCGGAGGCTGGTACAAGATGCCAGCACCATGTATCCGTCTCCAATCACAGTCAGTCCTCCATCAAGACGACGAATAAGAGATGTTCTCATGAGGTCAGAGGCTATCCAAACAAGTCCATCCATAAGGTCCTCCAGCCCCACACACTCTTACGACGAGGTCCCTGTTGCTCCTGTGCCAACCATGTCACGGTCAAGGACATCTAAGAAACGACCTTCACCATCCCCACCAAGATCTGCACCAGTCATTCAACGAAAGTCATCCAAATCGCCATCAAGGTCTATGCAAACAACACCAAGACAGTATTCTAGATCCCCGCCTCGTGAGAAGACGACGAGGTCATCCTTGGCAAAGTCAAGACAGCCTGCACCTGTTATAAGGAAGCCAGTAGATGAATCAATGTGGAAGGTTGAGGCTGAGCTGCCTCCAGCAAATAGCATGTTTACACCAGAGTCTCCCATCACTGGGCATCAGGCTGAAGATAAGCCAGGTAGGTCTATCGACTGGGCCTGACTCATACTAAACTTCTAAAGCAGCAATCATGCTTAATCTCTAAATTTATTTAAATTATTGCAACTGCACTGATATTTTGACTGCCAGTGAAACAGATTTTTCACTGGCAGTCAAACTTTCAGTGCAGTAGCAATGAATTTTAAGTCAATATCTGAAGTTGAAATTTTGAGTTTGAACAAGATCTCAACTCAAAACGTTCAGTGAAAGCCAGGTCAGGGCCAGTATTCACCAAATATGCTGAGTCTAAAGATGAGACTCTAACTCAGACTCTAGGCTGAAAAAATGCCTTTCTTAGCCGCCCTGAGTCTCTGAGCTTGAGTGTTGAGGCTCAGGAATATACGTGAATACAGACCCAATGTCACAAATTTGCTCTATCTATTACATTACATACTGTTTTGCAATAATATCATGTGATGAAAAGGAAAGATATCTAGGAGTAGGAAAAATACTGATTTAAATGGTTTGAAATCATTGTGGACAATGGTGCAATTGCTTATTTTGAACAAATACTCAATGAATCAGCTGGTACAGAAACGTCAATATGAGTGCCGCTGTACGATTTCCAACCATAAAACAGTTCAAACAGTGTAGACCTATACCAGTGGCCATGTTGAAAGTAATGCATCTTGCTGCAGTGCAAACAAGTCCGAACGGTGTAGAATAAAATAGTAAGGATTTTGGCAAAGTTTCAAACAGTGCAGACTCGGATCAGATGCCACGTCAGAGACGTGGCATCAGATCTTGGTCTACACTGTTTGAGCTGTCTTATGGTTGGAAATGGTACAGCGGCGCTCATATAGTCATATCTATTTGGTAAAGGGTTAAAACATGATATTCTCATTAGAGCTGTCATTGATTCAGTTTGAGGCATATCGACGATATCGATATATCGGAAGACAAATATCGACGATACATCGATATATCGATTTGCACATATAGA
>JAULCE010329950.1:0-17664 GCA_032359355.1 Macoma nasuta | reverse complement strand
AAGTTATCATCCAGAAACCAAGTTGAAAATAAATTTCTAAGATTTGACCTACTGACCTACTTTTATATCCAACATGACCCAGTTTCAATTTCATGTAATATATTATCATAACAAACAATTTGACAAATCTGCATCAAAAATAGTTTGAAAATGTATCCTCTATAGTGTTTAGAAATAAATTTCCAAGATTTGACCTAGTGACCTACTTTTTAATCCAACATGACCCGGTTTCAATCCCATGCCAGATAATATCGAGATAAACATTCTGACTAAGTTTCATGAAAATATTCCATCTAGAACTAAAGTGATCATCCGGAAACCGAGATGGAAATAAATTTCTAAAATTTGACCTAGTGACCTATTTTTTCATCCAACATGACCCAGTTTCAAACCCATGCGCGATATTGTCGAGATAAACATTCTGAACAAGTTTCATGAAGATATTCCATCTAGAACTAAAGTGATCATCCGGAAACCAAAAGTTGACGCCGCCCACCCGCCCGCCCGCCCGCTGACAACCCAATCTACTAACCAGAATTTTTCTTCGAAAAATCTGGTTATTTTTCTTCGAAAAATCTGGTTAATAAATCAAGCTGAAGAAAATTTTACTAAGTCTGTGCGATCACGAGAATTGATAGTGCAAAAATTTGGCATATGATATTTGAATACCCTTTCTCATAGACTATAAAGTTAGTAAATCTTATGCAAAGGTAACTTTCAAAATTGGAATGTTTTGCATTGAAATTGTGGAAAACAGATGCTTATATTGAGAAAATGCTCCATTTCCCACAATCTTATAAAAAGGTGTCTGCTACAGAGGCATAAAAAAACATTTATATGAGGTAAATATATATATCAGCTTTGAGAAGACAACACACTTGACTATTCCAATACAATATTTCAACTGAGGAAACCTAACACAAAAGGAAAGCAATAACATGACAGATGTAACAAGGAGAAATGGGATTTATTATAAAGCAAACAGTGAAACCCAAAACATCCCACCTAACCTAGTCCAAGTCAACACTGTTCGCCTGCATGTGTATTAATGTACCTTAGGCTCAGATGGATGCTAAGTAGTTTAGATTATGATCACCTTCCCTGTAATAGATATAGTGGCTGTACTGGGTCTACACCATTTTCTCAATAAGACCTATTTCTCATTGACCTAGTTCTGGTATATGCACAGGTTGAAGGGGGGAGATATATTATTGCAGAAAGTCTGATAAAGTTAAAAAGGTTAATATATTCTACCACCCTCTTAATTTACAAGATTAAAACAAATACTTTAAACAGTAAAACATATAATAAACCTCATTATCTTTCAATTGTTTTAGGTCGCTTACACATTTTTACTCCATATGTTGTTTTCAAACTCATTTAATATGAAAGTGTATGATGAATAGGAAAGTAAACTAGACTATGGAAAACACCAAATTTGAATGGCATTTGAAACTTTGTTGAAAATAGAGCACTTCCTCATTATGAACAAATGCTCCATTTCCCACAAAGTTTTCAATAGTCATTTGCTATAGAAGCATTTGAAGGTGTTTCTATGCATCAAAAACAACATCTCCTCTGAAAGCACTGAATGGAAGTTGATTGAACTTGGCTGGAACATTTCTTGGATGGTCCTCTTTCAAATGTGTTCAAAGAATTCCATTCCATGTGGAACTTTGGCTGGCATGGCAACCAAAGTGAAATACTTAGTCTTGAAGTCTTCTTCTCAAATTTCAAAATATCTTATTTCTAAAATAATGTAACAGAAACTATCCTTGGGTGGCCCTATACCAAAGCTGTTCAAGGAATTATGGTATGTCATAAAAAACTTTGACCGATATCATAAGGGCAGGTTTAGTATTCCATATATGGCTAGAAAAAACATAATGAAGATATTTTTCTCCACAACTACGGGTCTGAGTTCAGAATAATGCCACTGCAATGACCCTTTGGTGTTCCTCTCTCAAAGTTGTTGAAGGAATGGTGATATCTTAGTAGTTTCCCCTCTCTGTCACTCCCTCATTTTCAATTGAAGATTTGCTTTCACCAGCCTTTGTTGGCTGCATGTTCTGGTAGTATGTTCTTCTGTGTCCTGACTTTCATTGTTTTTTTTATTGAACTAAATGTCTATATGGTATTTTGGGGAATAAGCTAAGTCAGTTCAATCTTGTTATTTTGCAACATGTCTTCTATGAGTTCTCTTAATTTCGATGGTCCTTTTTCGGGAGCATTGCATAAATGTACTTGTATAATAGAACTCGCAACAGCTGATGTTCCAATGATCCTGTGACACTGTGCGTCCTCTTCATTATCATCAAAAGCATTCACCATTAAATGTTCATAACTGTCACAAGGTATTGAATGACTATTTCATCTCTGGTCATAGGTCAAGTCTTTGCCTTGTGTTCCCAACATGCACTTGAATATATGCATCGTTGTATAAATCGTGTTAAATTTACTGCTAGAATCATTGGACAGTAAGCCTTTTTTTGATTTTTGAACACATGTTTTATGGGTTACCTTTGCATGGATTAATACAGTCCAGCCGGGTTATTGTTTTCAATGTGATCATTCAAAAGAGCCTCATTGACATCATACTAAGCTCAATATATACAGTATCTAAAGGTATTCCCTTTTTCTGTGCAGAAAAAGAACCACTGTTAATCTACCTTCCTTAACAAATGCATTGAACAGGCTGCTTTCCTGCCATGTTCTCAGTTGTCTATACATCTATGATTTTGATCCAATAGGGATGTATGTTGCCCAAAGACATATACATATTAGTGTGACCATCAACCTGATAAAACTATATTTACAATATCAAGGTGTTTGTCGTCTAGTGACTCAGTTGCTCTTGAATTTATAGCCAACTGCTTGAATAGTGACACCAGATTTCATATTTATGGGATGGTAGCTTCAGTTTCATAGGCTAAGACCAAGACGATTAACGCTCTATACTTTGTTCTAGACCCTATGTAAGTATTAAAACTTAACAAATTGCAAATACTTTTTTGAGAAGTGTTGGCTACTTCTCTTTTATGTCAGTCATGTTTGTTTTGTCTGTTTCCAAGAAGTTTCAACAGTCATCATCCAATTTACAAATGTGCATAGTCCCTCAGGAACAATTGTCGTTTCTCTATATGTGATCAAAATGCCAGTGGCTGCAGTTCTATAGCGCAATAGTTTTTCAATGCTCTGATATTATAGGCTGTGTGATACAAAATGAGTTAAGCAGTCGAATGCATATCATCATTCAGCTTAAAATCTTTGTCGATGATGATACCCTGGATTTATGAAGAAAGTTCTTGTATTTTGTCTGCATACTTGTTTTCCAGTTTGTTTTTAAGTTTTCGACTGATGAATTTCTTCCCTTTCTCAACAAACATTGGATTTGTAAAAATTGGTAGCAACATTTATAAGTATTTTATTTTTCTTGTCTGACATTTTATGACAGCGAAAACACAATATTGTTCGTCCTGTTAAAGCAGTTGTGTTTTGCTTTGCTGATGAAAAGGTCAGTGTTTTCTTAGTCTTGTGATATGTTTGTTGTGAGTAAAGGTAGAATAGCTAGTTTTGTGTCAATTACATTATCTCTCAGGGTCGCGAACTATTCGTTGATTACTTGACGATTCTACAACTACAGCACACTTTAACGTCACTATCACTGGCATCGAGTCGACTTTTTAATGCATCTTTGAACTTGTTAAACCCTTTGAAGTGACCTATCTTATGATCTCTTCACTTGCATTCTGACAAATGATACATTTGTCATTATCTATGATTGTTCCCTTAACTGGTGCTTGTTTAAACTTTAAGAGGCTGGAATCCATCTTGTTTGGTCTTTTAAATGGTCTGGAATCTACTAAACCGTGATGAGTTCTACACAAAAACCATGGTAATACATATGGACATATAAATAAACATGTCTAAATATAAATTTATTTCATATTATATACTAATATTCAACGTATACTCAATATTTTGCATGTGCAGTTTTTCCTATTATGTTGGGGTGGGTGGGGTAACAAAATGCACCAGAAAAAAAATCTGCACCACTTTCATTTCTGACATCCGTCCTTAATGGACTTGTCTAATGTAAGGCTACAACCTGGTATTGTCAGAAATGTTCTACCTTTCCAGTTGAAACAAAATGCATTTCAATTTGCCAGCCCCATGACTATAATGCAGAAAGCTCTTTTGAGAGCTTTCTGTATTACTAAAGTTCTGTATTAAGAAACCACCTGTCAGTTATAGTCGCACTGATGCCTTATTTGATGACCGCTATAGACAAGGTTTGCCTGAATCTAAAAATGTCCCTCCAGGGCTGCCGTAAGGTGCTGATCCACATGTGCCTTGTCGTGAAATGTGTTTGTCATGCCATTCAGTTCTCTATAAAAGGTGTCCTAATGCAAAAGGTGTACGCCCATTCTATATTCAACTCATATAAGTGAGTTGAAACGTCAATCACAGTCTGCTGCCATAACATTGAGAGAATCGCTATTATTGACTGTTTCAACGCTTACGTTAGGCAAACGGTACACAACTACTTTAGAAAATATACAATTTCCCGGACGATTCTGGAGATTTTATCACACTTAAGTGTCTAACAGTTTATAGCCAGATCAGACACCGATAACTTAAGTGTTTGTACAAGATGACAGTGGTTAGTGTCTAACGCGTTAGATGATAAAGAATATAGTTTATCGAACTGTATTTTTAACGCCAAAAAGTACATTTTCGAAAAGCGCAGCAAATATGTTTACGTTTCAGCTTAAACACCGTTAGGAACGTTGTTATTTTCTAACTAACGCGCAAATCACCGATCACGGTTAACCACCACGAACTGCTTGGAGCCAGATCAGACGTCGAGTTACTTGGCGTCTGAACCGGAGCAGAAGTGTTTGACACTCGGACAACAGTTTTACTAATTTTCAATAGAAATGAACGAGTCTGAAGTATCAAGCAGACAAGAATTAAGTGACCAACACATATTACATGTTGCAAAAGTATTTTCTTTGTGCAGGCACCCTTTGCGCTGATTTTTTGTAAGAATAGGCGAAGAAATCATATCATATGACATCCTATACTTTTACATTCAGACCCATGAGGGTTGCCATGAAAACAAACAACTTTTGCACTTATCAGGCGGTGATATTTCATTCAACAACCAGATTATTTTCTATAATATATATGCTCCACGAACATGTAGGTCTACAAAATGCCTGCCAGGGGGGGGGTCACGTTTTAGCCCATCAACTATTATCTAGAATCGGCTTTGAAAACATTGTGGAAAAAAGTTCATAATCTCATTGTGAGCAATTGCCCCACTTACCACTATGTTATCAACAATCCTCTGTTATAGGGGCGTCAAAGGGCGTTTCTATCGAGTAAAGGTTTAAAGATGGGGAGGAATATCTTATCATCATTTAACCTTTAAACGCTACCGCAACGCAAATGCAATGCACATGACATAACAGTATGACATAGGTATGTTCTTAGTTTATTACTCGACGTCTTATCTTGCCCCAAACAGTTTGGATATGCTATCATTGAGCGTTGAGCATCGCTTTAGTTGTAAGGGGTGGCATTACTCGTACTTTATATTGGGTTTTAAAGTGTTTCACAACTCTTCCATGAATAATGTCCTCAAAAATAGAATATAATGACTAGAGGATTACTAAATATACTTTATTAGGCTTTCCAGTCAATAAATTTCAACTAATGTATCAAAATATATATAAAGCGAGTATAAATCTTGGCAGAACGCTATCAAATATTGTTAATTGTGGGCGTTGCTATAATTGTTTTCTGAACACGCTTACACTTTGTAACTCTTTCCTCATCAATCTATATCAGACGTATCCACATGGAAAGAGTCTAATGAATAATGGGAAAATCAAAGTAAATGAAAATGACATGAATTGTGTTGAAATCTTTCTACGAAAAGAAGCATTTGCTTGTTGCAAGCAAATGCTTCATTTCCTACATTATTTTTAAATAGCCATCATTTACAGAGTCACTTAAAGGGGCTTCGGAGGAGGTATAGGTTTAAATATATGAGTCGGTAGTATGACAAGAATATTTCTACTTGCAAAATGTGCGTCGTCAACATTTCTAGTACGCAGCGAGTTATGTTCTTATTTTAATACAAATAATGCTTTACATAAATCAGTTAAATGTCCTTACAATGAACCTTATCGTAATAAGCGACACAGAACGCTTATATCAAGTTTGGATATTGTAGAATATAGAACATGTACTTTTATTTTGCTACCTCAAATCGTGCAGGTATAACATTACATGGACACGGGGTTTTCTCTCAAAAAATGAAACAGTTGTCTCTGAATATCAAGCAGTTGTAATATGGCTGGAAATTTAGCATTGTACGGTAACAGAGCAACTCCTTAAATATCGACACTTGTTATGTCAACATTTTGTTTTATATTTTAATTTGTTCGAATTAACAGAGGTCCAAATTCAATTCTGTTTCGGTTTTCGAGATGATAATGTTGATCCCTCAAACTTCGCCATGAAACATTGTGTATAGTATTTATTCAGATTTTAGTGTTGCTTACTTCTTTCCAAGCCAAATTTAAACAAATCGGTTGTATCATAGGTTTGGATCGAATTATCTAAACAGACATAATAAATCAAATTTGACTTTTTCAAAACAAATTTATACTCGGACTAACATGTATTGCAAAAAGTGAAGTCTCTGATCTGACGCCACCTTCTTTTCTGCAAGGTCAATTTGAGTCGACTATGGCGGTGAAAGAGTTATTTAGATTAAATCCTTCAAAGAGAGCTTTAAATAACAATGTTCTACTTTATAAGGACATATTCTACTGCATTTAGCTAGCAAGATCTTCTCTACGGAATCCTGTCCGGGCCACTTTAAACTTGGCTTGTCGGACATGCAAAGCCTCAGCAATACGCGATAAATATCGCTAGTCGAGAAACACATATATGCGAAATTTCAATTTTTAAGATATCACCTATGTTTACTTTGCAAAGTCTTAAAAACATGCTATATATATCGCTTGTCGAGACATACATACATGCGAAATCTAAACTTTTAAGATTTCAAGATATCTTAAAAAATAGATTTCGCAAGTAAGTGTCTCGACTAGCGATATCTATTGTGTGTTGCTTAGACTTCGCATGTCCAACGAACAAAGTTTAAAGTGGCCAGAACAGGATTTTGAACTTGTCTGTCTGGAGCATGTAAGTGTTTTCTTCTAAAACCACGTATGTGTAATTTTTGAAAAATGGGAAAAAGAGATTTTTCTATGAGCATCACAGATTACGTCTAAGGCCACCTACATGTACATGTTTGTGCCATTTTCAGGAAAGTGACAACTGCTTTTTAGGATCATGAGAAGGGAAGTGGTTTGTGGCCTAATTTGAATAAGTTTGTGAAAAGTAGTTCTGAGTCTATGACTGTTTGAGTGAGACAATTGTTGTTGACCTGTACTTTTAAACTGAGTGTTATATTGTTCATCAAAAACGTGATTTTGGATGCCTTTGTATTTGGTTTTTTTCAATATGGCTATTGCGTTGGCTGTATGGAACACGACTGTTTGATATGCGAAACATATTCTTACGCGCCACGCTCTGCTAAGGTCGATGTTTTGTGGAAGAAATGTAGAAATTTGAAAAGGTATTTATTTTAATCCAGTGCTCAAGTTTTCACTTTTAAGGAGGGTGTCGCACCATGTCGTACATTCCCGAGGTCATGTTTTCTCTCCCAGCTCCATTTTCTTATTCAGCACTTTCTCAAAAACAAATCCATATGCTTCTTGTCTTACGTATCACTCGCAATTGCGTACTATCAAGGCGACCCAGTGCACAATTGAGTAAGCCTCCCTCTTATCCTTTTAATCTTGCACGGTTCTTGTGACTTGATGTCTGATCCTGATACAGGCTGATTGACACTCAGCACACCGTTCCTACCCTTTAAAGCAATTTGGATGACATTGACGAATAACTGGGGGGTAAGGTTAATCAACTCGTGCGCACGACTTAGTATCTCGTGCGCAAGACTTTGTAACTCGTTTTCACGACATAGTATCTCATGCGCACGACTTAATTATATTGCACACGACTTAGTGACTCGTACGCACGACATAATATCTCATGCACACGACTTAATTATCTCGAGCGCTCGCCTTAGTAAGTCGTATGCACGACTTAGTATCTCGTGCGCACGACTTGGTATCTCGTCCATACAAAATACATAAAAACATGCACATGTAACCTCTGTGTCACCGTAGGGAGGAGAGTTTTAGCAGACAATAATTTTTACAGCAGTATCTGGTAAGGGATTAAAATGCCACCACACTTCTCGTTTATCAGATGCAACTCTAAAGTATTGGTTTTTGTAATGATAGTGTCGTTCAGTAGGATTTGTTTAAGGGTCATTTTTAAATGAAATGCAGCACAGGTGTTACAGACTAGGCAGCTCTTTCCAAGAGAAGTTGGCCTCTGAATGAGTGAACTTGTATAAATCATGGATAGTTTTGTTTAGTTTAACATTTGTGTAACTGACCCAGAGACTGTTGTCTGCTTATTATATCATCAGTGTTTATTTTTACACAAATCTCTTAACCACTGAACGAATAATCCGGACTGTGAAGCGAACAATTTTTTATACAGTCGTTTAAAACTGTATTTTTCAAGGAGAGAAAATTACTTCTACTGACTGGATAAACCTTAGTTTATTAGGCTACCCATTTTAAGGTCACTAGGATACATAGTTACAGGTTAAATGGCATAAGACTGTGGGGTATAGATACAACATAACGTTCATTGCACACACAGCAATTCATACATTCATGACTTTCATATATTTTACAGCCGAATAATCTTTTTAAATATAATTTCTTGTTTTTAAATAAGTTTAAGGCTATGGTTTTATTTATATTATGTGCATGGTTGCTGATTTGGTTTTAACATGACTGTTGGATATATCCTGAATTAGCTTTGTTTCATTATCTGTCATGTTGTAAGCGTAGATTTACAACTGTGTTGATAATTGCGAACAAATTGGTACCAGATTGATCGCCGAATAAAGAATATTTGTTCAATAAACATTTTCTTCTATACTTTTCAGTGATCTGTAGTAATAACACTCTATATGCCGTGCAATGAAGGAAAGGGGTTAATTAAATAGTGATTCAGCACTTCATTTGATTACAATACCCATATGCGGACCGAACTGCAGTTTGAGGCAGCATGTAAATTACATTTATAGTCGAACTTCTTTTTTTTTAAAAAAACAATCATGTCACATTCATTATTTAATCGAACTTGAAATATGAAACTTAAACTTAAGGGCAATCTTTGTGCATAGTTACATAGCTTCTGGACAGGGTCTGAAATAGTTAGTGACCAGATTGTGCATTAACAGCAGCTAGAAATATCAGGTACATCAACATAATATGCTAGTCTGACATTTTTGTCTGGATGTTGGTCAATTGAATGTTGCGTTTGCGCTCAAGATTATTAGATATTGAAGTTTCAGGGCTGTGTAAACCCTCCCCCCAGGCGAGAATTTATGAGACCTATATGATTTTTAATGTGGAAGTATTCCGCGCAGAATGGCACTTGTTGGATGTTAAATAGCCGCCGGATAAGTCTGGAAATCTGTATTGTTTATCTGCCCCTGAATGCTGAACTCTAGTTTCTTGTTCCTTCAGTGTATATGCCTATATGACGTTATTAACGAATCTATCTTCTTGCATATTTGTTAGATTGATCAACCAGTATCTCCATTCATTATTTCAAACAAAGGTAAGGTATCTCGGTAAAAAAATCCATTCAGGTTATGTCCCTTTAATGATATAATGCTATTACAGATAATAAACTTGAATCAATCTAAGTTTTACATATATTTTACAACTGGATTTGCCATCACTGGAGTAGTCGGATGGGGATAACGTTTATTTTCACTGCACGTCTGATGGGATGATGATTGGATAGGAGTGATGTTGGGCGCCCCTAAACCGGTTTAAACCCCAGTGGCGTGTTTTCCACTGACCGTTTCAAGGCGGTACTCCTGTCTTCACCCTCGTTTATGCAAGTAACCTGTCTTTATGTGTTTTCTATATGTTGCGTAAGTTTGTGCTCGTGTGGGTATGTGTATGTGTGGGTGTGTACGTGTGAGTGTGTTGATAGAGAACTGTTTCGGTGCTGTTCGGTTGGCAGTATGTTTTGTATGTCGTGTGTCCTGCAAAACCTTCTTTCCTACGTTTAGAATAAATCGATAGCTATGTTATATTTAAAGATATTAAAACAATCCCCCTAGTGATTTAAACGAGCGATATAATATAAAGGGTCACAAATCTGGATCTTTATTATTTCAAGTTTCATAAATCTGAGTAGAAATCGGCGGCAGTCAATATTGATCTATTCAACCTAACCATCCTTCTACAGTTTACTTTAATCGTTATGAGTAATACTGTCTACCAGTTGTTAACTTGAAGACACTCCCTTTTATCAGAGGACAATAGCATCACCTGTTTGTGTTGGGATTATTTTGACCTGAATGAGGAAATGACCTGAATGAGGTATTACTCCTCCGGTACAAAGTATCGTGATTCAAGAGACCAACACAAGCAATGACAGGCCAAGAGAGTGAGAGAAGCCCAGACTCCAGGCAAAGGTCGTCGGTAGAATATCGACCAAAATAGCTTCCGAGTTGTATTCTGGCAGGTAAGGCCGAGCTTGTCATAAATTGCTCAAAAGTAGTCAGTTGTAAAGTACATTCTACCTATAAAGTATCCTATTGCTGTTGGTCAGAAGTATACATTTGTGACATTTTATTTAGAACTGGTGAGAATGAGAATCAAACATGTCAAACAGAGCTTAGCGGTGTTGAGAAACTGGCTAAAGGTCCTGGCCATGACAATCTCATCAAGCTGATTGAGGATGGGGATTTCGTACAGCTTTGGTACCTTCAATTCAAGAGCGATGTCAGACAGGGTAAACTGGGAATGACTGCCAAATTTTGGATTGATTATACAGACAAAGTATGGCTCATTTTCAGCTATTTGAGGACAACCAAAGAAAATGACTTTGAACTCTACATACTGTGCATCCAAAATATGTGTCCATTGTTCTTCGCATATGACTATCAAAATTATGAAAAGTAAACGTCTGTGCATCACGTGGCGTTGGTCAATACAGAGGCATCATATCCAGGAGCTAGATAACTTCCGAAGCAGAATGGGTTCAGTGTAAGCAGGTCAGACATTTCAACTACACGGAATGCAATGGATATAACAATCCACCGGACTATATACAGGCATGCAAAATCAAAAGGAGGAATAATTGGGTTCAAGTGACGTGCACAGGGTTAATAAACAATCAAGTAAAACTATCTCAAAGGCAGACGTTAGAAACATCCTCATGTCATTTGAGAAATGTGTCAATCCCTTCAGTTGGACAAAAAAGATGTACTATTCTGCATTTCATCAGGATCGACATAAGCGAAAGATGCAGAAAAGCATGTCCTTGAGGATGAAAATAGAATCAGCGCACAATCCCACGGCAAGTTTGTGATAGAGTGTTTGTTTGACAAGACAGTCAATTTCTACACACCCGTGCCGAGATAGAAGCTCAAGATATTTGACAACAAAAATAAAAGACAGAAGCTCACAACGACCCAAAAAAAGCTGATTGAGAAAAGGGCGAAAGAAAATCTCTTGTGACAACTTGTTATGCTATCAGAGGTACATATCAGATGTATTTTATTACGATACCTTATGCTATCCTCTCTGACCTGTACCCTGGGCCCTTGCCACCGCAGATGTAACTCCGGTGAAATTGGACAAATCTAAGCTGATGCATAGCTTATAGACTTGCTGATCAGGCAGAACGACCAGCTTCTAGCTCATTGATCTATATATTGTAGGGAAACGCACTGCTTCAAGTGTTGACTTGTCTGCCAGGGCATTTGAGGAACTAGCACAGAACGTATTCGACGTACTTCCGAAATGCGAACGGGTGGATTACATGAAAGACACATACAAAGAGGATTCAATAACGTCATCAGAACGGCCTCGAAGATGAGTTTCAGAAACGTTTCCGATTAAAGACGGTAAAGCAAAAATCCCGAGAGACTGGAAGTGAACTATGCGCAATATTGAAAACAAAAACAACAGTTGATTTAAACTCTATTAACAGAATGGACAAGGAACAAGTATGCATCAAACTGGTTGGAAGAAGGGTTTTGTTCTCATGCGAGAGAGGTTCACATGCATGTCAAGTGATAATCAGTCAAACACAGTGGCAGTTGAAGTGAATAGCCTATGCACATCTCAAGAAGAGGCTTACATGAGAATGATAGTTCACCTGAAGCATGTTTTAGAGCAAATCTCAGGAATCAAGACGATCATTGTGCCCTCGCAAGACACTGACGTCTTCATTCTGTTTGCTGTTATATGTACAGGAATTAAATTTTGATGAACGAAAGGTATTATTTGATACTGGTGTTCGAAACAAACGACGCATGCTAAATGTGCATGATGTGATAAAGAGGCATGGCAATGAATTTGCAAAAGCTTTGTCAGGCCTCCATGCTGTTACATGCTGTGACACGACTATCACCTTTGACAGACAAGGAAATAAAATCCCATGAAACTATTAGAAAAATAATTCTGATTTTATACCTGTTTTTAGCAGAATTGGTAATGAAGAATGGGAAGAAGACATGGGTTTTCTGGAAGGGTTTGTATGTTTGATGTGCCATCCAAAAAAGCCAATCTACATTGAGCAGATCATGTTTTGTAGAACAGCGATGGTATTGATCTCAGCCTGTTGCCGCCTTGTCGTGCATCACTCAGGATGCACAATATGTGTCCTAATTAGAGAGACTTATCATGGTTGTATGTATAACATTCCGTGTGGATAGATAGAAAGATCATGTGCCGACTACAACATTTAATTTGCCATGGTGTCGCTTATGTGCTAGCAATGCAGGTATTACTCTGGCTTTTGGGTTTTTGATGACCAACTCACTAATGGCGATAATTTTGTCAGTTAAGGCAATTGATTGTGCCATCTTTGTAGTGAATTTATACATATATTGTGTACTAAGCATTAAATGCCTTCATGCTACAAAATGAAACAGATATAGATTGTATTTAGATTCAAATAGGTGTAATCTTTTGAGAAATTTCAAACATGTTTCCAATTTCTCATTAATATGCAGAATTATGCAAATTAGCTAACTAACCGATAAACACATCTGACATATTGCAAAACCATTTTCTTTGTTAATGCACTATTTTGACTGATTTAAAGTAAGAATAAGCAAATATATCACATCATATGGCATCCTGTGCATTTATATCCAGAACCATGAGGGATACCATGGAGATTAATTTATGCACTTATCCGACGGCGATATTCATCCAACAACCAAATTTCTTTATTATAATGTATATGCTACAAGAAAATGAAGGTCTACAAAATTCCCGCCAGGGGGAGGGTTACACTTTTTAGCCCACCAACTAATGAGCATAGACATAATTATGTTAACATCTGGAAATAAGATAAACGCAAAGTTGCGTGTGTCGTATCTATGGTTTGGATCCAAACAATTGAAAATTTTGTTTTGATTATGTCATACACATATTTATCTAATCAGTCAACTGTTGCACTTATGTCTTAAGACTGTACTGCCGCATTATAATTGTTTTCAAAAATGTTAAAACCTACTCTGAGATCATTGTTACCAGTATTATGTATTCATTGTTTTCATAATAGAAATACTAATTAAAATTTAACCAAAATGCAATTGTCCTTATTAGCTAAATTATTCAATAAATAGTCTTGTGATAACCCCTTTATTGCCGTGGTCAATACATTACCTACAACATACCTCCTACATTATTGAAGGTATTCAAATGAAGTTGCATTTGATTACATTTAGGGCAATTAAAGTCAAGTGATTAATAAAAGTAAATCTTCAATTGTATTTGAAGCATCACTCCTACAGTATTGTACCGGTAGTGTGTGCCCACACAGCATGTTTCACTTTCCTATCAGTACCTCCGATCCTTTGATTGAAAAATGGCACTTACGTGATTTTAAACAAAAACTGCATTTTTCTTCAACAATCACGTGAGAGCAATGTGCCCATTTTGCAGTCACGTGCTTTATTGAGGAATACTAAAGATTTCATCTAAAACCACGTATGTGCCATTTTTTCATGCTGCTTCCCATTATCTGAGGCAAACAAAGACAGAGGACAGACAAAATGACAAGGCTAAATGCAGTTGAACCCGATTATGTCGAATCCATGATGTTATAGAAACTAAACTTTGAGTCCAAAACAAGGGGCTTTGCTTTGTTGATACGTATCGAATAAGGGGCTCTTATTTTCATTTTAATCAGTTGAATTATCCGAAGTTCAAATTAAACTCGAACTATGGGTAACGCCAACTAATAAGAATAGTCAGGTCAAACGTAATACAATACACAGTTGTATGATAACTACTTTGCAAACATACTAACAACAGTTAAAAGAAGACTACCGGTGTAACATGTAAGTCGGCTATTGGAGTAGAAAATACACACGAAGAAAAATGGGCACATATAAATTGCAACTTTTCAAAACACATGATATATTTTCGATAAACCTTTTATACGGATATCATCTAAGGGTTAAGATCCCGATCAGAGACAAGTTTGACTCTGCCTGTTATCATCGCCCAAACCCTTAAGACCACGTGTTTACACACATACGATGGAAAAAAGTGTAAGCACCAGGAAATAACAATATTTCTAAAAACACATAAAACCATACCGATTAAAAATGGACATGTATAACAGCTAAGGGTGTAGACCCTGATCAGAGACAAGTTTGACTATCACTTTAATCAACGACTAATCCTTTAAGATCAAATGTTGGCAAAAAGTATACTCGAAGTAAAGGGTGGTACCAAGGAATTCCTACATTTTTAAAAAGACATAATGTATTACCAATTCATATTTTACATAAATTTCAGCTAAGGATGCAGTTCCTGATCATTAAACTAGCATATTATGGGCATTGAAATGTGAAATGGTAAGTATCTTCAATTTCATGTAAATCACACAACCAACAAAATATCTAATTTCTGGGTATTCTATTTGACCATAGTGTCCAGTATGGAGAGTACGATGTCAACCTCATATTCGTGATAAAACTTCTTAAATTACTAAATTACTAATTACTAAATTAATATAACATTAATAGGAAAAATCTGATTTTAAATGATTTTATTCCAAAACTGAATTTTTTAGGAGTAATTAATTCCAATCCTGCAAATAAAACTCAATAACTGTTTGCTGAATTACAGAAGAAAACGTTTTATTACAGAGGTCATTATTTGTAAAAAAGTAGGAAAACCCATAGTTATCAAGCAATTGCTTAAAGACATCCGACCAGTGATCTGAGCTTTATAGCAATTATAACACTTTTGTCCACTCTGCACGTGAATACTGTGATTTGAATGGAGAAACCATGAGATACCGGTATCGGTTTACTGCTGCAAGCACGGTTTTTTAATGGCATTGGAGGATTATAGCTAAGCTTGTGGCAAAGCAATTTGGCATAACAATAGACTGCATGAGGAAATCTTGCTATCCACTGTCAAACTTGGCAAAGGTGTCATACTTATATTATGTACTGATCTGATATCTTTAACCAGCTTTACCCAATTTATCCGCCCAAAATTGCAATCTTCCAAAGCAAGAGTATACAGTTTACATATAATAATGTTGCCTGTCTTCACAATTTTACACCTTTATTTGATACTTCTACAATATCTAGCAACGTACAAAGGGTATCTTGTTAATTCTTCATATACTCCTGCTGTACTCTTATTTCAACAAACTTTTAAAATACGTTTACAGAACTTCAAATCAATTCTTTTTAATTCTTTGGATTTCGTATACCCCCCAAATATCGCATGCATAATTTAATATTGAACCTACAAAGGAATCAATTAATTGACATAGAACTTTTGGGACTAACAGGGACCTTTTTACAGTTATACACTAAAGTTTGCATTGCCTTCAGTGCTTGGCTAATCAAAACTCGTTATTTGTGGCAATATATTCATTCTTTTTAAAGACAACGCCTAAATAATCAAAGTTGTCAACTACTTCAATAATTTCATTTTTAATATTCCAACAGTCATTTGGTCTAATTTGCACTTGTTTTCTAAAGACGACTATTTTGGTTCTCGATGTGTTAACGTCGATACCTCACTTTGACAATACTCGATCATAAGGTCTAAAATGTGTTGTAAATCTTTAGTAGACTTTCTAAATATGGTCATGTCGCCAGCAAATAGGAGTAGAAAAGCGTGCTACATCATGCGTTTGTAACCCAGAATCAGACTTATCGTGTAAATCTTGTAAAAATAGAGAAACTAACACGGGCGAAATATTAACTTCCATTGTCTCAACCCGACCAAGTATTCAAAAAAGTCAGCATAGGTATTTAAAAGCTTTACACGTGATTTAACAATATCATACATATTTCTAATAATTATCCGTGCTTTCTCGCGAATTCCTGCTCTGACATTTTTTAAACATAATGCGTTTCGATAAGTATTATCACAGAATTTATAAATAAACGCGACCCAAAACCTTTCGTTTTTGTTTAAAAAACAAAGCATTGCATTTACTGTAGATTGTCCCTTTCTAAAGCTGAACTGTGTATCCGATATTCCATTATATTTATCACAGTACAATATGACCCTTTGATCCAGTATAGTAGTTAATAACTTTGATAAACAGGTAAGTAGTTAAATCGCAAGATAATTATCCACGTCGTTTTTGTCTCGTTTATTGAATACCGGAATAATGATACCTTCTCTTCACTGATCTTGGAACACATCCGAATCCAAAATACCGTTGAATATCACATAAATTCGGTCATAAATATCAACACATTCAAAAGGAAACTCATTTAGTAGATAATCACTGCCACACGCTTTATTTCGTTTAAATTTTGTAACCGCTTTCAAATCTCATTTGATATCGAAACATAAAATCCATTCATCATAGATAAATCGTTAATGTCTAACTCCTTACAAAATGATTTAGCCTCACCATTTACACAAGTAAATATGTCATTTTCGAAATCTGAAAAAAAATATTTAATTGTTATAACGTTGACATGAGTGAATTGATTAACGGATACTGAATAATAGATGAAATGCTTGGGCAGAAAACTATCAGTTTTATATAGAAGGCTGATTTCAGGGCTAAAACCAACTGATTTAAACAAATGTATTACATTGACTAATGTTGCATATTCTTAAGAAGAGAAAACAGCTGGTTGGTGTTTTCATTGATTATACCAAAGCGTTCAGTTACAATATTATATATTATATATGGTTCAAATGCATTGATCATATTGGTGATGTCTGTAATTATGCATATTTGATAAGTGGACGGCAAAAGTGAACATGATGATGATGATGATGATGTGTTCACGATAACATTTGAATAAGATAAATATAAAAAAGCCGCGATGACTATAAAAAAATATCATGCAACTATTAATAACTGTGATTTAAATATGATGATTTGTTTTCGTTTACTCATGTATACATGTTTTGTACGAGACTGTCTTTTGTGGGGGGGGGGGGGGGGGGGGTGGGG